>ONZH01008657.1:0-79542 GCA_900303285.1 Rhinella marina
AAAAGCATAGGCCCACTCACCGCGCCAAGGTTGCCTCCTCGAGTGGGAACCTACTCTAAATTTGGCGCGGCGCTGCGCGGCGACCACCGGCGCCACAGCACCACACCGACAGGCGGCGAAGCCCAGCAGCCAGACAGCGCCCCGCTGCCCAGCTAAGCCACCCTGGCACTGAGCTCCACCAACCCACCAGCACAGCACCAAGGCATCAATGGCCGCCGCGCAGCACCGCACCCAACCTTTCTCTGCTCTCAGGAACTCCAACTGAGAGAAAGTAGGAATTTATAAACCCTCATGCAAACACTTGCTAATTTAAATTAGCAGGTGACTGCATGAGGGTCTATAAATTCCTACTTTCTCTCAGTTGGAGTTCCTGAGAGCAGAGAAAGGTTGGGTGCGGTGCTGCGCGGCGGCCATTGCTGCCTTGGTGCTGTGCTGGTGGGTTGGTGGAGCTCAGTGCCAGGGTGGCTTAGCTGGGCAGCGGGGGCGCTGTCTGGCTGCTGGGCTTCGCCGCCTGTCGGTGTGGTGCTGTGGCGCCGGTGGTCGCCGCGCAGCGCCGCGCCAAATTTAGAGTAGGTTCCCACTCGAGGAGGCAACCTTGGCGAGGTGAGTGGGCCTATGCTTTTTGATCAAAACGTATAATAATGCCTCATGTGCACTATATGACATAGGGGTAGTATACCATTAATTACGCTGAGAAGCGATGTTAAATTGTGCTGAGAAGCAACTAGATCAAAACATAGCATGAGGATGTGCGATCCAGATTCATTTCTCAATTTTGCATACAGAACGCACAATACAGGTGCCAAATAAAAGGCCTTTTTTTTAAATATGTCTGAGTACACAGCCGTGTACTAACAGGTCAGACGGTGGGTATTTACACCTGGTATACAAAAAGGGTATTGCAGGCACACAGAACCCAGAACACTAGAGCCAAAGAAACTGTATTTAAAAAAAAAAAATGTACACAGCCGTATACTGCCAGAAGATCAGATGGTGCATATACACACTAGGTATATAACAGGGTTTTGCAGCCAAAAAGAACGCAGAACAGTAGTGCCAAATATAGTTTGGTATGTAGCAGAGCACCTAATACACCACTAATGCCTCTCTCTGTCCCTACTCCAGCAGCTATCCCTGAATACGGCAGCCGTTCTCTGTAAAGTCTATATAGTAGTAAAGCTATCACTGTACTGCACTATAGTAGCCCTGATAAGGGCTTTTAATCACGCTCCTGCCTGTCCAACAGCTAAAACCTGTCTGTCCCTTCTCCAGCCTCTGTCCCTGACTAAGTTCACGCAGCATATGCGTACGAGCAGGAAGAGCTGAGTTTTTAATATTCGAGGTCACATGGTTTTTCCAGCCAATGCATGTAGACGCTGTTTTCGCGCTGCCAGCGTGCTCCGCGGGCCTGTCATACCCCCCCTGCATGGTGATTGGTGGAAAAAGAGCGCCAGGGAAGGTGGGAGGGGAAACGAATTCTAAGTGCGCCATCGCCGTTATACTCGATTGAAATCGAGTATGCCGAATAGCGTAGTATTCGATCGAATACCGGCTCGATCGAACACTACTCGCTCATCTCTATCTATAATATTTTATATTTTTTCCATATCATATATGGGTCAGCAGCAGTGACACAGAAGTTCACCTCATACAGGGCTTTGTCTGTTCTTTTATTTTGTTGCACACAATCCATAGCCTTTACATTCAGGCCCAGCTGGGCGCTAACTAAACACATAAGTCTCCCAGACTGTACAAGTGGCTAACTACTAACCACGCAAAACAAAATGACATTAAAGGGATTTTCTGAGACTTTAGAACTGATGTTCTGTCCTCTGGATAGGTCATCAGTATCTGATCCGTTGGAGTCCAACACCCAGGACCCCACTGATCTGCTGTTTGAGAAGGCTGTGGCCTTCTCTCTGCTTTGCTAGGCCTGTGACTTCACGTTCATCGGTCATGTGGTCTAGGAGCAGCTCAGCCCCATTGAAGTGACTGGGGCTAAATGTGATACCAAGCACGGCCACTATACAATGTACGGCGCTGTGCTTGGTGAGATGAGAGAAGACCGCGGTGCTCACAGGGTACATGTAATAATTGATTAAAGCCAGCGGCTTAGCTAAAACCCCCTTTGTTTACATCATGTCATGACCACAGCCTCTGAGTGATGAAAATGTGAGAGCTGCCCGCTCCTTCCCCGGTCAACAGCTTTTCCTGGCTGAGATCTGGGAAGCTGGTACCTGGTAGTGATAGGCTAGAGCCTACTTGAGGCCGATGCCTATCACTGGTATGATCCAATACAGGCCTGCAGGTGGCAGCACTGCATTGGAATATACTGAATGCTGTATTCTGTAATTAATAAAATATTGTAAGAGAATAAAAATAGCAAACAAATTATTTCTTGTTAGAGTCACCTAGGGTGACTTAACCCCTGCACTCCCAGAGGAATTTTCATTTTTACATTTTCGTTTTTCCCTCTCTTCCTATGTTATGACCATGTGATCAGTCACATGGTTAGGATCACACAAACAGCCTGTCTCCTCCTAAACCATGTGACTGATCACATGGTCATGACATCATTGAAGGTCCTTGCAAGCTATGGTGAATGGAGTGTTTCTTCTCTGCCTGGTTCTGTCAATCAGCAGAGCCTCTAGGAGCAGGGGTAACGCCCCTTGCACCTAGAGGGCTTATTAGCATAAAATAAAAGTTCATTTTAGATAAAAATGGGGGCACCAGTAAATAAAACAGATATATATTTGGAATCAGGTGACATTAGTACATCTCTAATGTCAGCCTGATTCATACCGAAAAAACTGGTGACAGAAACCCTTTAACATGCAGGGATTCAGTCAGTTCCAGATTGGGAAGGGATTATAGCAACACATATAACGTAATTTACAGAACATTTGTGTTTTGTAGCATTTTCCCTTTGTGGCCATTAGTGGAACAAAACAGAATGAAGCTTCTATCCAACAAAGCTCTGACCAATTGTCCCATTACCAGCACATCTGCATACTTGTATTCTTTAATTGGCTGCTGGATACAAGAAAAAGAACGATGGCCTTTTCATTATGTGCATCAGTAAGTATTTATCATTATTCTCCAGTGGGAAGAATCAAGATAAGAAATTAAGAAGGTTAATATATTGTGACATTTACTGTACAGGATCTGTATATGGAATTTCAGGTTTTTTATTATTATTTTATTTTGCAGACACCATAATTATAACACAAGCATTTTACACACATTACACATTAGATTAAAACCCATGTGTGAATGAGTCCCAGAGTTACATGTTACAGAATGTAAACAATAAAATACTACTCCAGAGCAGCACTCACTATTCTGCTGGTGCAGTCACTGTGTACATACATTACTTATCCTGTACTGATCCTGAGTTCCATCCTGTATTATACTCCAGAGCTGCACTCACTATTCTGCTGGTGCAGTCACTGTGTACATACATTACTTATCCTGTACTGATCCTGAGTTACATCCTGTATTATACTCCAGAGCTGCACTCACTATTCTGCTGATGGAGTCACTGTGTACATACATTACTTATCCTGTACTGATCCAGAGTTACATCCTGTATTATACTCCAGAGCTGCACTCACTATTCTGCTGGTGGAGTTAATGTGCACATACATTACATTACATTGCATATTCTGTACTTACAGTATCCTAAGTTAAATCCTGTATAATACTCAAGAGCTGCACTCACTATTCTGCTGGTGCAGTCACTGTGTACATACATTACTTATCCTGTACTGATCCTGAGTTACATCCTGTATTATACTCCAGAGCTGCACTCACTATTCTGCTGGTGCAGTCACTGTGTACATACATTACTTATCCTGTACTGATCCTGAGTTACATCCTGTATTATACTCCAGAGCTGCACTCACTATTCTGCTGGTGGAGTCACTTATCCTGTACTGATCCTGAGTTACATCCTCTATTATACTCCAGAGCTGCACTCACTATTCTGCTGGTGCAGTCACTGTGTACATACATTACTCATCCTGTACTGATTGTGAGTTACATCCTGTATTATACTCCAGAGCTGCACTCACTATTCTGCTGGTGGAGGGGTTTGCACAAATATTACATCGCTAATTCTACAGAGTCTTCTTCATACTCCAGAGCTTAACTATTTTGCCAGTATCAGAGCTGAAATCTCCCAGCTTTCCCTGCTTGTTCATCTGTGAAGTGTCTTCCTTACACCCAGCTGTGTACAGTGATTTGTTAAAGGAACTACATGCCTCCATTGTATGTCGCGTTGAATAATGTAGAGAAGAGGAATCATTTCTATTTAACAAGCAGCAATTAAATATTTTACCAATATTTGTCCGGGGAGTAACAAGTGGCCTCGCCAGGCGCAATACTGGTAAATCATGGACCAGACCCGGCTCCAGCAAAGAACGCAGCCTTGAAGTTCCTGCTGAACAGATGCTTCTTAATCTGTGCTCACAAATAGGAGACCAAAGGAATTAAAATCTCCGTTCTACTCAGGAGACTACAACCTCCAGCATGTCAGGAACCTGAGAGTTATAGTGTCATAACACTGGCAAAGATAGAGGTAGAATCCCAGTAATCAAAAAACCACTCTGTATTATGTGACTGCTAGAACACCGCCAACAATAACAACATAAAAGGAGGATCCTTTAAAAATTAAAGACATCATCTGCGGAAAACTCCATAAAGCCCGGGCAGAACAGGGGACCCCCTCCTCTGTGCTGCTCATGTGATTCATCATACAGAAAGTAGAGGAAAGTGTCCAGATCCAGGAGACCTGAGTATTTACTGGAGCTCCAGATGTGACTAGGGAAGACAATGTTACTACAAAAAGACAGGACTGGAGATTCTGCAGTAATAATTTGACTTGTTTTTACAGTAAATTTTAAGCATCTCACTCCCTAGGTGTCTGGATAAGACAACTTATTGGCATATAATATAGCAGACTGTTAGCCCAGCGGTCCATGCCACACTGCTGCCCCTACCCACGGGCACAGGTGCTGGGCTCCCTCTTTCCCTCCTGCTGCCATGCTCCGTACTGACAAGGGCGGACAGCAGGTTGCTTAACTGTTGTATCTGTGCTCCGGGCCAGAGTTTACTTACTGCTCGAGTCCTGTACTGTTTGTTGGGCGTGCACAGGCGTGTTCCTCCTCCCTTGTGAGGCAGCATGTGCACCTTATGGCCTATGGCTGGGTTGCAGGAAGTTTTAAAGTTGTTTGCTGCCCCAGGAAGGCGCCTGAGCAATCTTGGTCACTAGCTTGTCTTGTTCCTAGTGTTAAAGTGTTTTTGAGTTTCTGCTTTTCTGTGTACCAGACCCTGCTTTTGGATTTATCGGATTTTGCTTGTTTGCTGCCTGCCTCTGACCTTGGACTTCAATTACAGACTTTGCTTGCTGGCTGCCTGCCCTGACTCCAGACTTCCTAACCACGTCCTCCCCCTCGGTGCTTGCACCGGTATCTCTGATCCCCCGACATCTGTCACTGACTCAGAGACTGCTCTGGAGTGGCACCTGGTAACTACCCTAAAGGGCCCAGTCTATCCTCACCATCAGAGGCTCTAGTGAAGACCAGGTAGTTACTTAGTCACGCCCCTCCAGAGTATAGCCAGTCAATAGCGCAGTGGGTCCACACCCGCTGGCATAACACAGATGTTCAAAGCTTTGGAGGTGGTTGGGTAGTGTTCCCTTTTTATTGGTTTCACTCAGTATGGTTTTACCATGTGGGAATGTTGCTGTTTTTTTTAAATTAGTGTAGCCCTTTATTCTGAGACAGAGCTGCACTGTTTCCCGCACTGTTGGCTTCCATTATCCTACTGTGCTGCTGTGGGTCCCTGACAGGCTGTCTTCTGTCACACCCTGTCCTGTCTAGATGTAAGTAGCAGGGTCGCCCCAGTCACACGGTCAGATGCTGTTCTGCACCTCTATGGGTTCTCATGGATACTCCTCCACTACTTCTCACAGATGACTGACAACCTACAGCTTTGTAGATGTGCCATGCCTGTATTCCTATGCAGCTACACGGACAGTACAGGGAAGTTTTTGCCAGTTTCTCACTAACTTTGTACACCTGAGTCTGGTTCTGTTATAGGCTTGCTTAGTCTGCTGTTCTTAGAGGGTTTTTTGATTGTTAAGCCTTTGAATAACTTTCTTTTTTGTGCCTATTTGTCAGGTACAGTGAATGCTCTGTGCAGTTGTTTCCAGTATCTAGAAACCTGGTCCTTTGGCCTTATTTCAGCTCTTCCTGGGATTTGTGGTTCCACAATCTAAGGGCTCATGCATGCGAACATGTGCAGTCAGTGCCTGTGCTGTGAACCTCAAGGGCCGCCGCATTCGGATCGTGGACCCATTCATTTGCATGCACTACTTTTTTGTAGTCCGGAGACACCACGGGAGCACACCGTAGTGCTATTCTAATCCGTGCCTCCGTTCTGCATCTCCAGGATTGCGGACCCATTCTCAAGGGAATGGGTCCGTGATCTGTGATGTGGGGTGCACACGGCCGGTGCCCGTTTATTGTGGACCTGCAGTACGCGGGCCACAATATGGCAATGTGCATGAGCCCTAATTGTCTGAATTAAATGTAGTTATGTTGGCGGTGTCGTCAGCTTTATGAGTGGGTTCGGTGATTATCTTGACCATCTTGCTGGACTCAGCAGCTCAGGGTCAGTTTCTTCAGGGTCTGATTCCTCTTTCTTGAAGGATAATAGGCTGAACCGGATGGATGTCTCTTTCAGTCTTACAAACTACGTTACTCTGTGACTTTCATCACTTTCCACCTGTATGCCATTGCCATCTGCCTGCTGTTTCACCCCCAACAGCTTTTCTGTCTTTTGTCGGTCAGTTTATTTTTATGCATTTCTTGTCAGTTTGATACATACTTCATATATCTTTTCTTGCGACCTTCTGTTTGACGTCACCTTGTACAATCTTACCAACAACTGGCATCATTGCACCGAAAACAAAATGGTCGGCAATGGAAACACCTGATCTCCCTCGTCACAATGTCTCCATACACATTAGACTGCTGGCCAGTCCTGCACATTTTGTACATTGTAAGTGTATTTCCCCTAAAAGTCCTCGGCTGAACTATCCTGATGTTTAACCTGCAGCCTCCATATTGTGAAGGCTCAGTATACACTCACATACATTTGCTCTAATACTGCCCCAAACCATACTAATGTAGTGTAATACCAGTACTGGAGGGCGACGCTCCCTCATTACCATCCTGTTGCTTCATCCGCTGTACACAGCAGAATATTTCTCGTTTTTAATCCCATTACAATCGTTACTATTCAGCCAGAGCTTCCACGTCTCTGCAAACCAATCTAATTTGCTTAAGGCTACACGCTTGTTAATCTAACATTCATGCAGTGGAAATTGATTTTTTTGCAGATTTTCTCCGCTATGTATATATGATTTGAGAACAACAGAATGGTTAGACAGTAAGACTGCCGAGAAATCATCCTCCATACCATGCAGAACGCATACCAAAGTATTTAAAGTGACAGTCAACGCTCTATAGGTTAAGAGGATTCTTATTGTTATAGACAGCGTAGTATACTCTCAGGAAATTGGATTTCACACTCATTTTCCTAGTTAAAGGGCTCAGATAGTTTCTTGTCAATAAAGATTCATTTTTGTACAATTAAAAGCCCCGACTTGCAAACTGCAACCAAATTTATGGAAATCATTGAACATTCCAAAATTGTGCAATCGTTTCTTTGTTTCTGTTAGGCTCGCCAAAAGTTACAAAGTATTTGTGGATTACTAGGAGGAAGCATGATGTAAAACATAATACTATATTCTTAAAATGACACAAATCTATGCTTAGATTTTAGTTCCCGACTTTAGGCTCTTGTTTATAAGTTTGGCACATTTTGCTCCAACAATCCCTTCCTTAGGAAAGCTGGATGATACAAAAGTCTTAATAAATCTGCTTCTTTGTGTTTTAATTCTCATGAATCACCTCTGCTTTCTGTCAGAGAATGGAAACATTCATTACATCCAGAGTTTGGACAGCAGTAGACTGCCAACAGCACGGTGGACTAGCATTAGCACAGATCTGGCAGGCTGTTCCCCCGTCAGACTCTGCTGCCGCAAGTGTAAAAGTAGCCTAAGTTGTCACAGGACCATGGGAATATGTTATCTGGGCATTGCTAGGGTCTTAAAAGACCCCGAGGAAGATTCAGCCTATGTGCACACATGAATATACATTCACTGACAAAAAACAGGTATTAACCCCTTCAACCCCCTGCCTGTTTTCACCTTCCTGACAAGGCCATTTTTTGCAAATCTGACATGTCCCTTTATGTGGTAATAACTTTAGAACGCTTTTACTTATCCAAGCCATTCCGAGATTGTTTTCTCGTCACATATTGTGCTTCACGACAAAATATTTCATTTTTATTTTTAAAAAAATACCAAATTTACCAAAATTTGGAAAAATTAGCAAATTTCCAAATTTCAATTTCTCTACTTTCAAAATACATAGTAATACCTCCAAAAATAGTTATTATTTTACATTCCCCATATGTCTTCTTTATGTTGGCATCATATTATAAATGTCATTTTACTTTTTTGGGACGTTAGAAGGCTTAGAAGTTTAGAAGCCATTTTTCAAATTTTCAACAAAATTTCCAAAACCATTTTTTTAAGCACCAATTCAGATATAAAGTGATTTTGAGTGGCTTACGTAATGGAAACCACCCATAAATGACCCCATTTTAGAAACTACACCCCTCAAATTATAAAAAACTGCTGCTACAAACTTTGTTAACCCTTGAGGTGTTCCACAAGAATTAATGGAAAATGGAGGTGAAATTTCAAAATTTCACTTTTTTGGTAGATTATTCATGTTAATAATTTTTTTCTTGCAAAACAGCAAGGGTTAACAGCAAACTAAACCACAATATACATTACTCTGATTCTGCAGTTTACAGAAATACCCCATATGTGGTGGTAAACGTCTCTATGGGTTTGTGGCAGTGGTCAGAAGGAAAGGAGCACCATATGGATTTGGAGGCAGATTTTGCTAGAATAGTTTTTAGGCACCATTTTGTAATTGAGAGACCCTGACGTACCCCTTCAGTGGAAACCCTCAAAAAGTGACCCCATTTTGGAAACTACACCCTTCAAAGAATATATTAAGGGGGGTACTGACCACTTTGACCCCCTAAGCGTTTTATGGAATTTGGAAACACTTGGCTGTGAAAATCAAAAGTTTCATTTCTTCCAATAAAATGTTGCTTTAGTCCCAAATTTTTCATTTTCACAAGGGGTAACAGGAAAAAAGCACCACATAATTTGTTCCCCATTTTCTCCTGAATACGGCAACACCCCATATGTGGTGGTAAACTGATGTGGGGGCACATGGCAGGACTCAGAACAGAAGGAGCGCCATATGGATTTTGCAGCACAGATTTTGATGGATTGGTTTGCGGGAGCCATTGATTTTTATTTTCTTGAGTTATTGTCTTATGTGGGGGCTCATTTTTTGCGGGATGAGGTGACGTTTTCATTGGTACCATTTTGGGGTACATAAGATTTTTTGATCGCTTGGTATTACACTTTTTGTGAGTCAAGGTGAAAAAAATAGCTGTTTTGGCATAGTATTTTTTTTTTAAATTTTTAATTTTTTGGGTGATTGTCTCAGGTAGGGTCTACATTTCTGCAGGACAAGATGATGGTTTGATTGGTACCATTTTGGGGTAAATACGCCTTTTTGTAAGGGAAGGTGACCAAAAAAGGCTGTTTTGGCACAGTTTTTTTTTTTTTTTACTGCGTTCACCTGGCGGGGTGGATCATGTGATATTTTTATAGAGCCGGTCGATACGGATGCGGCGATACCTAATATGTGTATTTTTATTTTTTTCACTATTTTTTACAATTTTTTTTATGTTATTTTGTGAAAAGTACCTTTTTTTGGAACTTGAAACTTTTTTTTGTAAAACTTTCTTTTTTTCACTTTTTTTTTCACTTTCTTTTTTTACACTTTTTTAACTTTTGGGGTCTGATCCCCTTTACAATGCATTACAATACTTCTGTATTGTAATGCATTGGCTGGAAGTGTATTACACACAGTAATACACTTCCAGCTTACTGCCTGTGAGATCCAGGGGGCTGGATCTCACAGGCTTCCGTAGATAGCAGCCAGATGCCTAAGGAAGGCATCCGGTCCGGCTGCTATCTAAGCCAACGGGTCCCCATCACAGCAGCATCCAGCTGCTATCTAAGCCAACGGGTCCCCGTCACAGCAGCGCGGGGACCCGATGGACACCCCTTCCGACCGACCGCATCGCATGTGCCGCGGTCAGCGCTGACCGGGGCACATGAAGGGTTAATACAACCGCATCAGTGTTTTCACTGATGCGGGTGTACGCAGCAGGGGTCCGGCTACTGGGAACAGCCGGCTCCCCGCAGCTGATCGGGCGGGCGCAGCTCCTGCACCCGCCCGTTCAGCGCACCGTAACAGTACGGCGCTGGTCGGGAAGTTACTTCCCGCAGCGCCTTACATGTACGGTGCTGGTCAGGAAGGGGTTAATATTGGATTGCTGTTAAACTCAGCAGTTGTGTCTCAGGCAGATTTGTAAATATTTACAGGTCCCAGAAAGATGATCAAAATTAGAATTATTCAGTTTAGAAAAAAGACGACTGAGGGGAGATCTAATAACTATGTATAAATATATCAGAGGTCAGTACAGAGATCTCTCCCATCATCTATTTATCCCCAGGACTGTGACTGTGACGAGGGGACATCCTCTGTGTCTGGTGGAAAGAAGGTTTGTACATAAACATAGAAGAGGATCCTTTACGGTAAGATCAGTGAGACTATGGACTCTTTACTGTAAGAGCAGTGAGACTATGGACTCTTTACGGTAAGAGCAGTGAGACTATGGGCTCTTTACGGTAAGAGCAGTGAGAATATGGACTCTTTACGGTAAGAGCAGTGAGACTATGGACTCTTTACTGTAAGAGCCGTGAGTCTATGGACTCTTTACGGTAAGAGTAGTGAGACTATGGACTCTTTAAAGTAAGAGCAGTGAGACTATGGACTCTTTACTGTAAGAGCAGTGAGACTATGGACTCTACTGTAAGAGCAGTGAGACTATGGACTCTTTACGGTAAGAGCAAGGGAGACTATGGACTCTATACTGTAAGAGCAGTGAGACTATGGACTCTTTACGGTAAGAGCAGGGAGACTATGGACTCTATACTGTAAGAGCAGTGAGACTATGGACTCTTTACGGTAAGAGCAGTGAGACTATGGACTCTTTACTGTAAGAGCAGTGAGACTATGGGCTCTTTACGGTAAGAGCAGTGAGACTATGGACTCTTTACGGTAAGAGTAGTGAGACTATGAACTCTTTACGGTAAGAGCAGTGAGACTATGGCCCCTTTACAGTAAAAGCAGTGAGACTATGGACTCTTTACTGTAAGAGCAGTGAGACTATGGACTCTTTACTGTAAGAGCAGTGAGACTATGGACTCTTTACGGTAAGAGCAGTGAGACTATGGACTCTTTACTGTAAGAGCAGTGAGACTATGGACTCTTTACTGTAAGAGCAGTGAGACTATGGACTATTTACTGTCAGAGCAGCGAGACTATGGACTCTTTACTGTAAGAGCAGTGAGACTGTGGACACTTTACTGTAAGAGCAGTGAGACTATGGACTCTTACTGTAAAACCAGTAAGACTATGGACTCTTTGTGTAAGAGCAGTGAGACTAATGGACTCTTACTGTAAGAGTAGTGAGACTATGGACTCTTTACTGTAAGAGCAGTGAGACTATGGACTCTTTACTGTAAGAGCAGTGAGACTTTGGACTCTTTACGGTAAGAGCAGTGAGACTATGGACTCTTTACTGTAAGAGCAGTGAGACTATGGACTCTTTACTGTAAGAGCAGTGAGACTATGGACTCTTTACTGTAAGAGCAGTGAGACTTTGGACTCTTTACGGTAAGAGCAGTGAGACTATGGACTCTTTACGGTAAGAGCAGTGAGACTATAGGACTCTTTACTGTAAGAGCAGTGAGACTATGGACTCTTTACGGTAAGAGCAGTGAGACTGTGGAACTCTCTCCCTGAGGAGGTGGTGATGGTAAATTCACTATAAGATTTCAAGAGGGGCCTGGATGTATTTCTGGATAGGGATGAGCAAACCCGAACTGCAAAGTTCGCAAGTTTGCAAGTTCAGGTATCCGTACCAGAACCCTGACTTTTTAACTGAAGTCCGGGTTCGGGTGATTGTATTATTTTCCGTTATAACATGGTTACATAGGAAAATAATAGCATTCTTAAGACAGAATGCAAAAGAATATGGCCATCTAGGGGTTAAAAAGAACAACAACTCACCTTATCTACTTGATCGCGCTGTAGCAGTGTCTTGTATCTTCATTCAGCAGTGATATATATATATTATGATTGCAACTACTTCCTGGTGCAGAATTTTTTGTCACTGAGTATATTTTATTTGGATTTTTCCAGTGGATTTGTGTGCAGATTTTACTGTGTTTCTACAGTTTATTAACTGTTCATATTCCCAATATGTATGGGTCCATTTACGATGGAGCCAACAGATATTTGGGACAGCACTCAAGTAAGAAAAGGTGGCAAATATGACATAGCCTAAAATTTACATACAGTATCTAATGCAGATATGACCCAACGTGAACCAAGAAGTATAAAAAATGATCCACTAGGTACCATTGTCAGATTAGGACCAGTTAACAGAGTATTAAAGTACTAAATACTAATCTTAGTATTAATAGAGTACTAAAAAGATTTCTGGAGTGGAGACCATACGGACACTGTCATATATACATTATACGTATGTAGCTATATACAAATTATGATTGTAAAAAAATGTAAAAGGAAAATATCAATCTGACATTTCTTGGCTATCCTCGGATGTAAAAATTAGCTTTGATCACATTGCTGCATGTTACAGGCGGTGAGTGCATACCCACTGTGCTAACCAACCAGCTTGGCTAGTCCTGAAGGCATCATCCTGGTGGTCCCCTGGTTTACACCTAGTGGTCCACAGGCTGCTACCTCTTACAATAGTCCAAGTTTGGTTGGCTGCTGAACCACTGGGGTCAGAAACACTGATGCCAAGCACAGAACGATCAAGCAATACTCATAGTCAGTAAATAGGCAGAGGTCGGGGCAGGCAGAGTACGTGTGAATCAGTGTAAAAGACCAGAGGTCGTCAGGTGGCAGACCGTTAGGATCCAGGAAACAGGCATAGGTTGGTACACAGATAGACAAACAGATTATAGCTCTTTTGCAGGGCCTAACAAACAAGTGAAACCAAAAGTAATCTATTGTTCAGGCACGTGGTGAAACAAACAGCTAATGGTCTCATTCTTCAAACAGCTGAGCACAGGACCAGAAAGGGGAATTAACCCTTGCAGTGCTGCAGGGAAAGGTTCAATGAATAGACACTAATACATACACAGAAAGAAATCTGGCAGCCACCCTGCAACCTGCAGTAGGGGACACAGGAGTCTGGCAACCAGCCCCAGACAGAAGCTAGGTGAGTGATGCGCTGCCTGTGTCCACCGCCATCCAATCCACATTGCCATAACACTGCGGTTATAGTGATTTAGTAAAGAATATGATCCTCTTCTAGATATAATCCAGGAGCATTTTGGACCTAATTCAGCATGAAACAATCTGCCCTTTAGGTTTTTTGGTCTCCAGTAGGACATAGAGCAAAGTTCCCTTAAATTTTGGAGATTGTGCAGCTAATGGGAGAATAAGTCAAAACAAATAGGATTCTTTTTAACGATCTTCTGGCCATTTTCTGTTCCAATAAATTCCTGCCAATTCGGACCCCTCACATTCAGCTCGGTCCTGTCAAGAATAGTCTTAGAGTATCCAAGCTGGAAAAAAAATTGTCACACGTAGCTTTCAGTCTAACGTCAAATCTTTTCTCATCCAACACTTTTATTAACTGAGTAGAAGGTGAGGAGTTGATGGTATTTTTTGGGTGATTACTACTAAAAAGATCTGTCACCAGCCCATCACCCTCAATATCCACAGCGATACCAGAAAATTATATTTGACTTCAAGAGAAGGAAAGTGTAAATAGCAATTCAGAATAATGGGAATTAAGTGAGTCCTTAAACTGAAAGACAAAGCCTTCATTGCTCCTCCACTTGCTCCTCATCCCGCCCTCCTCTGGACTGCAAAGATATAGAATGTAACATAGAATGTTCTGTGGATTCTGCCATAAAAACATCGGCAAATATCTGTGCGACACTGGAGCATGTGGTTGTATCTCTTTAAAAAAAATCATCCTGGTGAAAGGAATTGCTATATTGTGTAACTAGAGATGAGAAAAGCCGTTTTAAAATTTAGATGTGTGATTGGGTTCAGGAGAATAGAGGAGGAGAAGAGAGAAAGAGAGACATGGAACCTCCAGGTAGACAGTCTTTCAGCTCATATCATTACCCATGTCTCTTTTATTATTGCTCTTTATTTTTTCATTTGTCATTATTACTCTTCATTTTCAATATTTCTATCATTTGTAAAATATCTGGATCACCTGCAGTTCAGATCAATGGGGTCAAGGTAGAGATGGTCAAGACCTATAGTATCTGGGTCTACACCTGGATGATAGATTGGAATGGTCACCCAACACAAACATCTATTTTCAGAGAAGGCTAGGTTCCTTTAACATCTGTAAGAAGCTCCTGCAGATGTTTTATCAGACTATTGTGTCAAGCTGTCTTTTTTTATGCTGTGGTGTGTTGGAGAAGAAGCATTAAAAAGAGAGATGAGATGCGATTGGACAAGCTGTTGAACTGGACTCCGTGGTCAAGGTAGCTGAGAGGAGGACTCAACATAAACTTTTGTCCATTATGGATCTTTTTTATCTATAGCTGTAATATTTTAAATTTTATTCGTATTTTTATTTTGTTTTTCTTTAGGTTATTATATTTGTGTTACTATGCTGTATTGTGTTGCAACATTATGCCTGTTTCCATTCCTGTTATCTTGACCAATATTGTTCTATTGTCAAAGTCATATCTTTAATTTAAAAGTATCCAATCCATGTTTTATATGTATTTTATCCTGTTTAGACTGGTAGTCCAGTCCCAGATATACAAGGAATTTTTATGTCTAGTTAAATGGGCTAAATAGTCATTTATAGTTTGCCATTTGAAACAGTTTATGATAACTATTTCTTATAAATACAAATAGCTACAAACTGAATCAATAGAGAAGGTATGAAAACAAATACCATCATCACATCTCAGTAACAATCACTAACCTCACAACTCCGAAGATATAATAATCACATAAAATATAATTAAGTTTAATTAGTTATTATTTTGTAATATATTTGTTCTATACTAATATATTTTAAAATATTTAAAAATAAAAGTTAATTTTTATAAGTGTATAGGTCACAAACAGAACTATTGAAATTGAACATATTAAGAGGATAATCAGGACCACAATGGCTTTTTGAATTTATAGTGTGTACACAATGACTCAACCAGCAGAATAGTGAATACAGCTCTGGAGTATAATACTGGATGTAACTCAGGATCAGTACAGGATAAGTAATGTATGTACACAGTGACTGCACCAGCAGAATAGTGAGTGCAGCTCTGGAGTATAATACAGGATATAACTCAGGATCAGTACAGGATAAGTAATGTATGTACACAGTGACTGCACCAGCAGAATAGTGAGTGCAGCTCTGAAGTTTAATACAGGATGTAACTCAGGATCAGTACAGGATAAGTAATGTATGTACACAGTGACTGCACCAGCAGAATAGTGAGTGCAGCTCTGGTGTATAATACCGGATGTAACTCAGGATCAGTACAGGATAAGTAATGTATGTACACAGTGACTGCACCAGCAGAATAGAGAGTGCAGCTCTGAAGTTTAATACAGATTGTAACTCTGGATCAGGACAGATAAGTAATGTATGTACACAGTGACTGCACCAGCAGAATAGTGAGTGCAGCTCTGGAGTATAATACAGGATGTAACTCAGGATCAGTACAGGATAAGTAATGTATGTACACAGGGACTGCACCAGCAGAATAGTGAGTGCAGCTCTGGAGTATAATACAGGATGTAACTCAGGATCAGTACAGGATAAGTAATGCATGTACACAGTGACTGCACCAGCAGATTACAGAATGCAGCTATGAAGTTTAATACAGATTGTAACTCTGGATCAGGACAGATAAGTAATGTATAGAGAAAAGTTAGAGCAGGATACTAAAAAGAAAAAGAGTGAGACATTCTATCACTCTGATCCATATGTCCTGGAAGTTAAAGCCTCTGGTTGACTTTCTAATCTATTCCAGTCTTTGAAAACATCTTTTTCTCTTCCTAAGAAAAAGAAGGTTGAAGGTGGGGTTCTGGAGGTGGTGGGAGCGCTTCTAGTGTCCCCTTCCACTTCAGTTGAAAATGTAAGATCTCCAGTGGAGACTGGGCTGGAAATTTATTGGTATGAATACCTCTGTATCTTAAAAAAGGGGTGAAGTTTCCTCATCTGAAAAAGAGGATAACTAAATATATGAGGATGGCAGTAATCACCCTACTGATTCTGGTCTCTACTCTTGTCACCAGAATTAAGTCTGGCATGACTAGATTTACATCCTTTGCCATTTGTAAGCCAACATTTTGTTGTTTTTTTTTATATTCAGATGCTAACCACTGTCAGAATACCAGGGGAATCAGTGGAAGCCAATTCAACAGATGAGGCTTTAATCAAGAAACTAGCTACAGTCAGAATACCAGAAATATCTGTGGAAACTAATTCAACAAGGGGTTGATCCATAAACAAGCCACAATCAGAACACCAGCAGAATTACTAAAAGGCAATTCAGCAGACGAGGAATGAATCCAGAAAACAAGCCATAGTCGGTACACAAAGAGCTCCTGAGTTCAGGTACAGAGCACAGAGGTAGAAACAGAGTCAAGTGACTTGACACAATCATAGGCAGCTGACAATTACAAAGTAGCAAATCCTCTGTCTAGCTCTTGGAATGGATGATACCGTAAGTCAGGCTTCACTAATAGAGCTTGACTGGTAGATATGACAATCCTCCCAGCACACCATGCATAGTATATTGGCTATGTAAACTCTGGAGAAGAGAGAAGCGCTTCACGTGTAGGACAACAGTATACTAGTGAGGGTATAAAGGCTGAGAGTACTGCACCCACCGGACGGTGTAGTATTGGGCGTGACACCACTGCTGGTTGTAGGATTATTTCAGTTTCCTCCCCTGGATCGCTGCCTTTGTTCAGAGTCGGCACAAATGGAGTTGGAGAAGCGATCAAGAAAAATGATGATTGTAGTCCGGCTCTTTCATCAGTGGTGGAATAATTCCATTCCAATCGATTTCTTCTAATAAAGGTTTTATTTTTTTCAAGTCATTTAATATATCTCAAAGTCTACAGGTTACAACACATGGTGCAGACCACAGGAAGGCATCTGTCCAGAAGGTTTTTTTGACTTTGCGTTTTTGTTTTCCGCTCCCCGCCTTCCCAGAGCCATAACTTTTTTAATTTTCCGTCCACATAGTCATTTGGGGGCTTATTTTTGCAGAACAAGCTGTACTTTCCAATGTGGGAATGTAGTTGGAAGTGAAAAAAAAACACAATTTTGCCTCAGTTTTATGTGTTTGGTTTTTTTTTACAGTGTATTTTACGGTAAAACTGACTCTTTATCTTCCTTCTCCAGGTCAGTACAAATCCAGCCATACCACATATGCATAATTTTCCTTGCATTTTGATGCTTTTTTTGCAGTCATATTCTGACCCCTATAACTTTTTATAGTTATGTGTACAGAGCTGTACAAGGGCTTATTTTTGCAGGGTGCTGTGTACTGTTCATTCATCCCATTCCAGGGCATGTCCGGCTTTTTGATCACTTTTTATTTAATTTTTTGTGGGAGGAGAATCAACTAAAAATTGAAAATCGACCATTTTAAACCCTTTTTTGTTTTGACTTTTTCTGTATGAGATTAATACTTTTATATTTTGATAGTATGGGCATGCACGCGGCGATACCCATGATGTGTATTTTTTCAATTTTTTATTGTCATTTTGGGGAAAGGGGGATGATTTGAACTTTTATATTTTTTTATTTGTAAAAGCGTTATTATTATTTTTTTTTACACTTTTTTATAGTTACCAAAGGGAACACATGGTATAGACCACAAGAAAGTATGCTTTAACCCTTTCTACCCCGGAGACTTTGTGTTTTCGTTTTCGTCTCCCCGCCTTTCCTGAGCCATTACAGGCAAGGACTCCATAGGAAGACAGACTGTGCAGCAGCCTCATGTCATAGACTGTGACAGGGGCCGCAGCACACAAGCTCCAGCCGGTCGCTGACATTAGCCGCTGGTGTCTGCTGTAGGAAACAGCAGGTATCTTGTTGCTATGGCGTGCACTCTGCTCAGGAGCGGGCTCCATTTTTAAAGACCCGACGTGATGTAATAATACGTCACATGTCGGGAAGGGGTTACGTAGATTTGTCCCTTTAAGGATCGAGTAATCTGTCAGGAAATGCTGGAATATTATATACAGTACATTCAGCAGAAGAGAAAACACACAATGAATTTTCTAAATCCTCCTCCTTTATCAGACAAGAAAGCGACTTGAAAGAGCTGTAGATTTTTGCACGCCATGAGAAAGTTCTTTTTTTTTTTTTAACTACTTTTAAGAAAGAAACAAAAAATGTGAACCCCATATTAAGCGATTAGTAAGAAAAATCCTTGGATCTCATCACAGCAGCTTTTATAGGGAAGCAACGCACTTCAAACATCCTGTTCACCGGGCAGATATCTTTCAGGCTGCACAATGAACATCTCGGCCTTTGTAGTTGACATCCCGTACGTGAGTCCTGTTCAATAATGCATCATAACCTCATCAGCTAAAAAAATACTTTGCTACATCTTAATCTTTTAAAAATGCCTTTATTCTTCCATGGACTCCCTGCAGCGCAATGATGTTCCACAGACTTCTGCAGAAAGATTCAGAAGAAAATACCACGGTGCGTGCAGTAATAAAATGAACGCCACATCGTGTAATAATCAGAATACGGGTCCAGTATTCAAAACCACATTGTGAAAAAAGGGCTTTAAAAATGTATTATGACAATCAAGTATATAAGTATAGGCACTAGATTGATAGATAGATAGATAGATAGATAGATAGATAGATAGATAGATAGATTGCACATGTCCAACTGTTCAATGTTTCAGGACTTTTTGCACAACTTGCTGTTCTCTAACAAGGAGCTTAACAGCAAAAATCACAACAGGTGGTTGATCCAGGAATCACCCAGTAAATTTCCTGGTTCAATTAGAATTGGTATTGAGACAGTCCTCCTCGTCATGCTGCTCACATTTTGACATCATGAGACCAAGACGACACCTAACAATTGATGAACAGTACCTCGAGTGTCATCAGCAGGTTGCAACAGAGATACTGGAAGAGTCACAGACAGGCAGAGAAGTGGACGTCCTTCAGCCACATCCCACACTGATGACCGCTTCATTGTGAACAATGCCCTCCGGAACCGGATGATGCAAGGTACCTGACCTTATAACCAGGCCCAGGTGTCATCGTCTTGTATGGGTCAGAGAGCATCTACGCTGGATGAGGGATCAGAAGGCCTCAGTACCTTTCACTTTTGGTGGCGGTGGTGTTACATTGTGGGCCGGTGTGTCTCGTCAGTACAGAACCGCCCTACACTTTGTGAATGGTACAGTGACAAACCCAGACTACCTGAAGAACATCATTACTCCAGTCATTGTGCCTCTGCAGAAACAACCCTGGCCTAATGTCATCTTCATGGAGGACAATGCTCCAGCTCATCGAGGTCCCATCATTAGAGAACGGCTGCTGGAGACTGGGGGACCTCACATGGAGCGGCTGCTGGAGACTGGGGGACCTCACATGGAGCGGCTGCTGGAGACTGGAGGACCTCACATGGAGCGGCTGCTGGAGACTGGGGGACCTCACATGGAGCGGCTGCTGGAGACTGGGGGACCTCACATGGAGCGGCTGCTGGAGACTGGGGGACCTCACATGGAGCGGCTGCTGGAGACTGGGGTACCTCACATGGAACGGCTGCTGGAGACTGGTGGACCTCACATGGAGCGGCTGCTGGAGACTGGGGGACCTCACATGGAGCGGCTGCTGGAGACTGGAGGACCTCAAATAGAGCGGCTGTTGGAGACCGGGGGACTTCACATGGAGCGGCTGCACTTTCTCCAGACCTGAATCCCATTGAAAACCTATGAGATCAGCTGAGTCACCGTGTAGAGGCTCGTAACTCTGTACCCCAGAACCTCAATGACCTGAGGGTGGCCTTCAAGAAGAGTTCGACGCCCCACACATCGCTGGTCCGGACTTCCCCTTCAACCATTGCAACATAATGGAAGTTTCTCTTAATCCTCTGTCTGTTTGTCTTTCATTTGCCTTTTACTCTTTTGATTGCTACATTTTAATCCATTTGCAGGAATATTTTGACACAATCCGACAAGTTCCCTCCGACTCCACAAATAACTGAATAATCTAAGAAACAGGGAAAAAAAACCTGCTTACTGACCTTCAAAAAGACGGAATAATATTTTGGAGGGTTTTACACGCCGTCTGTCACAACAGCTGATCTCCCCTCTGAAAATCAGTTTTCTACCTTTTTCTTTGCCCATATTAAACCTAATATATTTTCTCTTTGACATGGCTTCATTGTTACAATTTAATCATGTTCCCTACTGTGACATCACTTGCCAATCCATAATGCAGCCCTGCTATCTCTTACTTGCAGATAGTTTGAAAGACTTTGAAAAATATATCCATTTTCACAAGCGCATTGTGAGATGTCAACACGGACAACAGTTAAATAGCTTCATTACCTGAGATGTGAGAATATATTTGCACCATTGTTCATGCTTTTCACAGGCAGAGCTTGGAATTTTCTCATCAGGCTAATCATCTTCAGGCTAAAATTCCTAAGTACAATTCAAGAGAATTATTGGCGTCTTCATCAACCGGTGCAGTTTTTGTAAATTACCCTTAAATAGTGTCCCCTTCCAGATGTCTTATATTTTTGAATATTGGTTTAATGTGATTTCATTTTTGACAAAGGAAATTTGACTGAAGATATGTTAAGAATAACATATTATTACTGTTATTGTGTATTTAAAGGGATACAAAAGTGCCTCTCCATAAATTAGAATATCATCAAAAAGTTGTTTTTTTCAGTAATTTAATTCAAAAAGTGAACCTGATATATTATATAGAGTCATTACAAACAGAGGGAACTTTTTCAAGTGTTTATTTCTGTTAATGTTGATGATTACAGCTTACAGCCGAGGGAAACCTAAAATTCATTATCTCAGAAAATTAGAATATTATATTAGACCAACTGTCATTTTTTTTTTTTTAACACAGAAATGTTGGCCAAATGAAAAGTATTCGCAGTAAATGCACTCAATACTTGGTTCGGGCTCCTTTTGCATGAATGACGGCATCAATGCGGCGTGGCATGGAGGCGATCAGCCTGTGGACCTGCAGAGGAGTTATGGAGGAGATCAGCCTGTGGACCTGCAGAGGTGTTATGGAGGAGATCAGCCTGTGGACCTGCAGAGGTGTTATGGAGGAGATCAGCCTGTGGACCTGCAGAGGTGTTATGGAGGAGATCAGCCTGTGACCTGCAGAGGTGTTATGGAGGAGATCAGCCTGTGGACCTGCAGAGGTGTTATGGAGGAGATCAGCTTGTGGACCTGCAGAGTGTTATGGAGGAGATCAGCCTGTGGACCTGCAGAGGTGTTTATGGAGGAGATCAGCCTGTGGACCTGCAGAGGTGTTATGGAGGAGATCAGCCTGTGGACCTGCAGAGGTGTTATGGAGGAGATCAGCCTGTGGACCTGCAGAGGTGTTATGGAGGAGATCAGCCTGTGGACCTGCAGAGGTGTTATGGAGGAGATCAGCCTTTGGACCTGCAGAGGTGTTATGGAGGAGATCAGCCTGTGGACCTGCAGAGATGTTATGGAAGCCCAGGTTTCTTTGATAGCAGCCTTCAGCTCGTCTGCATTGTTGGCTCTGGTGTCTCTCATAGATTCTCTATGGGGTTAAGGTCAGCCCAGTGATACTGTGGTTATTACACCAGGTATTAGTACTTTTGGCAGTGTGGACAGGGGCCAAGTCCTGCTGGGAAATAAAAATTCCATCTCCAAAAAGCTTGTCGGCAGAGGGAAGCATGAAGTGCTGTAACATCTTCTGGTAGACGGATGCACTGACCTTGGTCTTGATAAAACACAGTGGACCTACACCAGCAGATGACATGGCTCCCCAAACCATCACTGATTGTGGAGACTTCACACTAGACCTCAAGCAGCTTGGATTGAGGCCTCTCCACTCTTCCTCCAGACTCTGGGACCTGGATTTACTTTCATCTGAGAACAACACCTTTGACCACTAAGAACAGTCCAGTTCTTCTTCTCCTCGGCCCAGGTAAGATGCTTCTGGCGTTGTCTATTGGTCATGAGTGGCTTGACACATGGAAGGCGACACTTGTAGCCCATGTCCTGGATACGTCTGTGTGTGGTGGCTCTTGAAGCACTGACTCCAGCAGCAGTCCACTCCTTGTGAACCCCTCCTCGCCCCCCAAATTTAGGAAAGACCTTTTCTTAACAATCCTATCAAGGCTGCGGTTCTCCCTGTTGCTTGTGCACCTTTTTCTACCGCCCTTTTTCCTTCCACTTTCCATTAATCTGCTTTGATCCAACCTCTGTCAACAGCAGCTTCTTTACCAATGACCTTTTGTGGCTTCCCCTCCTTGTGGAGTGTGTCAATGACAGCCTTCTGGACATCTGTCAAGTCAGCAGTCTTCCCCATGATTGTGTCGCCTACTGAACCAGACTAAGGGACCTTTTTAAAGGTTTAGGAAGCCTTTGCAGGTGTTTTGGGTTAATTATTCTAATTTCCTGAGATAATGACTTTTGGATTTTCTTTGGCTTTAAGCCGTAATCATCGACATTAACAGAAATAAACACTTGAAAAAGTTCCCTCTGTTTGTAATTACTTTATATAATATATGAGTTTCACTTTTTTAACTGAATTACTGAAAAAACAACTTTTTGATGACATTCTATTTTTTGAGATGCACTTGTATCATAGAGGAGAAGCCACTTCCATACACCAGGAGTAGTTCTCCAGCACCAAATCCCTGCAAACATTTTCAAGAAGGTTCCTAAAGGACCCCTAAGTACTGGACTCCTTGCAAATATTTACATAAAGGCCATGAGGTGCATTCAGCACCAATGCCCAATTTTGTGTGTATTTTTGTCTGTTTTTAAATTTGATTTACTTATTTTAGTTTTGCTATCACTTTTATGTATTTATTGTCTTGTGCTTTGTATTTTCTTTTATTATTTATTTTATTTTTATACTTTTCTGTTATATTTTGACATCATCGTTGTTCAAATTTAATCCAATATTTATTGTAAAGGAAATGGACTTGGCTGTTTTTGTTGAAAATGAAGATTTTTTCATTATTATTTTTTTAAGACTTCTCAAAAACAACAAATTGCTAATCCAAGCTGAATATTTTGCATAGAACTAAACAGATGAAGTCTTGGGTGTCATGTGTTGTTTCTTTTATCTTTGGCATATTTAAGGAAAAAATGACTCAAGCTTTAGTCATAATCCTTCAGATTTACAAGAAGAAAATGATATCATGGCAGATTGTAACAGAACATAAAACGAAAAGATGGTTAACTGTGAGTTCAGGAGCGTCACCCGAGATAAAGCTGAGATATTCCATCTATCATGGACTGAATTCATGCTATTGCTCATAAACTAATCAAAGAAATGTACAATATCTTCTAGTCCTCAAAAGATTAGGAGTCTCCAGTAGTCACAGTGTGGTGCCGGCCTGTCTCTGCTGTCAAGGTAGATTATAGTCGGCATAAAATGTGTGAAAAGGGATAGCGGCACTAGGTAACAGTGACGTGGAGGGGCAATGGGCTTACATCTTACTTCTCCTCATGCAATTCTCTAGTTTGTTACTTTTTCCTAGGTTTCAAAGACATATTGAACAAAATATTACTACTACCACTTCTACTACTATTGTTACTATTACTATTGCTGCTATTACTGCTGCTACTACTACAACTATTACTACTACTATTACTACTTCTACTGCTACTACTACAACTACAACTATTGCTACTTCTACTACTAGAAGTTGCCGGCCAGGTACATAATACTACTATTTGTAGTAGTAGTAGTGGCAGTAGTGGTTGACGTGTGGCAGACGGGCCCAAATAAATTTGTAAAAAATATATTTGCCAAGAATCTCAAATTTACTAAACAAATGTAGCATTAGCACCAGAATATTTACTATTACTGTGGCATTTTTGTACTTTATTTGGTTTGCAGAGTGATGTTGCATTGTATGTATTTTTTCCCTTGTGTATCTAGCCACAGCAACGTGCACCTGCAGACTGGGATGTGCTGACTGACCCCCTTTTTCTTTGCAGTACTACTACTATTACTACTATTATTAGTGCTGCTACTACTACTATTACTATTACTACTATTACTATTACTACTATTATTACTACTACTATTATTAGTGCTACTATTACTACTACTATTACTATTACTACTATTACTACTACTATTATTAGTGCTACTATTACTGCTACTATTACTATTATTACTACTACTGTACTACTACTATTATCAGTGCTACTATTACTGCTACTATTACTATTACTACTATTATTACTACTACTGTACTACTACTATTATTAGTGCTACTATTACTGCTACTATTACTAATAATAATAATAATAATAAAGGAGAAGTGAGAAGGAGAAGACTGCATTCAGCTAGTTAGCGCCATGACATAAAGTAAACTCCTACTCCTTACTATTGTTTTAGTTTACAATGTATTTATCATATTTATATCACTGAACAGATAGAAAACATGAATGCAAATATAGATAAAATTGATTCTAAAATGCTGAAATTCCACACTTTTTTTTTAAAGTTCTGATTCTAACAAATCTAAATTTTCTTCGATTTGATTCTGGAGAATCAGAAGACTGAGAGAGGGAAAACAAATTTTCCAGGCAATCAGAGCTCTTTAAATTCAGTTCAAAATTATAGGGACCCAAATTGAATTGTACGTGCGACTTCTGAGTCGGACCCACATCAAATTTTACTAAATTCCCTTATATTTCTATTTAATTCTTAATAATATATTGTAAAGTGCTAGAAACTATAGACAAGCACAAAACCTCATCGCCTTGCTCCTCCCTACAATCATCATAGCGGATTTCTATGAGAAGTTCTTTTTCTAAGAACAGACAACTGTCCATCTTCTGCCTCTGGGACCTTTATGACAACGCCACATTCAGCTGCTATCTACACTGTGGTAGAGTCGTGTCCAGTCAAAGGCTTACGGTTAAAGAAGCACTCCAGTGTTTCTTTTTCCCATATAGTGCAGCACAAGCTGTTCATGCTTTATTTGCTGTGCCATGTATGACTGCCATCTTGGTTCCTGCTTCCCTTCTGATGTGGTTCCAGGGGCAGATTGACCACAGACTCTACAGGGAAATTTCCAAGTCGGCCGATTTCCAGGGGACCACCTGAGCCCTCCTCTCAGCCTACATCCAGGTAATGGTCTCTCCCAGGGTTAGTTAATGGTGGCGAGGTGAAGTCATTATGTACCTGGCCGGCAACCACGGGTGCACTCCTGATTCATGAATTCAACTGTATTGCCATTCTGAGGCAATTGGAGTAGGAGGACAGAACGTGGCAGCTGGCACTGGCCACCACAGACGAACAGCTTCTGAGGAGGTATTTTGTGCTGCACTTTTTGTTTTTATGCTGCTGTGGCATTTTATTGTGTTGCACTGTGATATTTGGCTCTGCTGGGTGGTATTTTGTGCAGAAATACTTGTGTTAGCCTTGCCTTCTGTCAATGTGGGCCTGCCTACAACATGAAGCCACTTTTAGTTGTTTTTTTTTATATAGTATAGATGATTTGTGTAAGGGAGCAGCAGTGTGAAGCACCATCTCATAAAAATACACTGGAGATTTTACACACAGCAGAAACATGTAGTATAGATAATATATGTCGGTCAGGGAGCAGCAGTGTGAAGCTGCATCACTTAAAAATACACTGGAGATTCTGCACATAGCAGTCACATACAGTATAAATGAATATTGTGATTTAGGCTGCAGCAGTGTGAAGCTGCATCACATAAAAATACAGAGATTCAGACAGCAAACTCATATAGTTTAGATGAATATTGTGATATAAGGAGAAGCAGTGTGAAGCAACATTTAATAAAAATACACTGGAGATTTTGCACACAGCAGAAACATGTAGTATAGATAATATATGTCGGTCAGGGAGCAGCAGTGTGAAGCTGCATCACTTAAAAATACACTGGAGATTCTACACACAGCAAACACATATAGTATAGATGAATATTGTGATTTAAGGACAAGCAGCATTTAATAAAAATACACTGGACTGTAATGAACCCTCACATTAAGACGTCAGGACAGGTGAGTTAAGCTCTAAGTTTTAATAACTGTAGGAAGACTGGTGCCGGATAAAATTAATTTAGTGCATTTCCAACTCGAATAATGGAAACTCGTGATCTTTTGGTCTTTCAAGCCAAAAATCCTTCACCGTATTGGCCCAGAAGCACTGTTGGAGTTCATCTCAAAATCAAAATTAGAAGACATCTGTCAAATGTATTAAGGCTTGAAATGTGTCAGTGGTGTCCTCACAATTTTCAGAAATACATAATGGAGATGCTTCACCGTTCCTGGGACAAAGCATTAAAAAGTTTATCCCACCTTCACGCAGCGCAAATAGAAGCAAATGTATTTTTTAAATTCTTTTTAATTATCGTATTTTTCGCTTTATAAGACGCACCTGATGATAAGACGCACTCCAGATTTTAGAGTAGAAAAATAAGAAAATAATATTTTTCATCAGACCTCATATCAGACCCCCCATAAATTTCAGGACATCACATCAGACCATCAGACCTCAGATCAGCCCACTCAGCCCCCAAATATCAGCCCACTCAGACCCCATCAAACCTCAGATCAGCCCACTGTGCCCCCATATCAGCCCACTGTGCCCCCATTAGACCTCAGATTAACCACATCAGCCCCATATTAGCTCACTGTGCCCCCATCAGACCTCAGATCAGCCCACCCAGCCCCATAAGGATAAAATAAAAACTCTCTTACCTCTCCTGCACAGCGGCTCCGCTCCTGGTCCAGCGCTCCTCTGTCTTCTCCGGGCTTGCTCTGCACCGTCACCTGACTGCGTGCAGCATCAGGTCAGAGTGCATGCACTACGTCCTAATGCTGTACGCGGTCAGGGCCAGCCCGGAGAAGACAGAGGAGCACTGGGCCCGGAGCGGAGCCGCGGCACAGGAGAGGTAAGAGAGTTTTTTTTATTTTATCCTTATGTGGCTGGGTGGGCTGATCTGAGGTCTGATGGGGATCCTGGCACCTAATATAGACTAGTGAGCGCTTCCATAATGGCAGCGCTCACTAGTATTCACTTTATAAGACGCACTGCAATTTTCCCCATACTTTGGGGGGGGGGTGCGTCTTATAAAGTGAAAAATACGGTAATGATATTTTAACAATATCAGAAAAAAGAAAAATAAGTCCAGTAAGAGAAAAATTTTCCACCCAATAATGCCATCCACACCAGCAGTGAGAAAAAAAAAAGGAACAACATATTACAATTATGCAAAGCGGTATCTCGCAAGCAAGGGAACTATCTCGCTAGCGCCACCTATTGGAAGTGGCTCTCTGTGAGACAAGATCCAACTTTCCAACAAGCCTCTTTGCACATCTACAATACAGTGCTAACATGGCAGGTCTGGGGGTCTTCACAACTGATGCCATGGCAACCATTTAGCACCGTACTTTGCATCACGGTAAGGGTAGCAATTAGGGCAAGAGTTATTTCTAACGAGTGTCAGATCTATATACACCCTGTATGGAGTGAGCTCAGATCCTGAGCCCGTTCAATACATTCCCAGTGCACCTACACATACAGTTGCATTTTTGTACACATGGAGGTTAACTGGTGTTTTGTATATTTTTTTTTATTAAATATACATAATTTTAAGCCCTTCTTGACATGTACATGTATGGCAGATGTTGGGTCTGTAAAGATGGCGATTACTCAAGAGCAGAGAGCGCCATAGCCGCCAGGTGCCTGCTCTTTCATACACCCCTGGCTA
Source organism: Rhinella marina (assembly GCA_900303285.1). NCBI lineage: Eukaryota > Metazoa > Chordata > Amphibia > Anura > Bufonidae > Rhinella > Rhinella marina. The sequence goes on from ONZH01008657.1 coordinate 28,301, forward strand.
AAGTCTGCGATTGGCGGTAATGCCAACCGCGGACATTTAACCACTCAGATGTTGTGCTCAAATGTGATCATGGCGTCTGAGAGGGCTAAAACTCTAAAGCGTGCACTTCTGGGTAATGAACACCTTGCCCAGCCAGACATCAGGGAAGGCGTTCATATATGATAATGAGCCTAACGATGAGGAGGGAGGAGGGGTCGGCCGCGGACGCGGCTAGCATACTTGTACCCCTAGCAACCCAGGGGAACGGAGGACCCGGCGCCGCACGCTCCACAAGCGCGGCCAGTGTCCCCCATCCACCTTGGCAACCAGTAGCAGGGGAGCTGAGTGCAGACGTCCATGAGTTGGCTCTCAGGTGTATTGAGGTTTCTGATGTGTGTCAAGTGATGCTGGCCACGTCACATGACCCATCTGCTGGGCCTATTTAAACAGGCAGCATACTGGACACAGATTGGTCCTTCTACCTTCACCAGCATTTTGCCAGACAACCCCTTTAACTCACGCAGTTTATATATATATATTTATGTAGCTTTTCATGTAGTTCTGTGACCTAAGATTTATTTTTATTGATTCCACTGCACATCGGTGCCGATCACATGATCCTGCTTTTAATTGACAGTTCGTTGCTTTCATTTACTGAGTGTGTCATACCTATATGCTATGATTAAGAGCCAGTCACGGCTTAAAATGCGTAAGCTGTGAATACATGGTATGATGGATTTTAATGGGTGCTACAATAAAGTCTGAAGTTTTATGCATAATGGATGAATCTTTTCTCTCTTTGCTCCACATCATTGTTACACAGCAAACACAATCATAGCATAAAGGACAGGCCTCAAAAAACAGACACAAATCAACTTGGAGACAAGTTTCCAACCGCGCTGGCAGATGTCAATCAAAGCCCCAAATTTCTATATTTTATGCCTGTTTTGTCAGGGGCTGTCACTGCCGAGCCAATTGAGCGGTGTATATATTAGCATTCACAATGCCTGTTAAATCATGTTCAGGATGTTTCTTTTACGGAACAGAAAGTTTCTCAGAATTTCTGGAGTGACTCATGATACTGAACTTAGTTTACACTAAGGAGTAACATGGAACATCTTAAGTCTCATTTAATAGAGTTTCTGAGGAGCAGATTCTGGTGCAAGGAACCCGTGGGTTCAGGCTTTGTTTAGTGTTATTTCTTAGTAAAATCATTGTTACTTTGTATTTGTTGCTGAATTATCTACTGCCCTCCATTTACTGTGGTATGTGAGCCTTCTTGGCATTGTTTGCACCAAAATGTTGCTGGACCTCATTTTACTCACATTTATATTGCTCAGATACACAAAATAAATGGCTTTTCCTGACATCCTCAACATTTCATGGTTTTAGGTGAACGAAGTCAACTTCAGATTGACATTTTAAAATGTTTTTCAAATTGTACAATCGAAGTCCAAATTTCTTCACCAAAGTCTCACAAGACTTCGGACTTAAAGCTGTTCTGTCACTTCAGCCAATAGCATTTATCATTAGAGATGAGCGAAGCGATTTGTCGATTCGTTGATTCGTATCGAATCTTGGAAATTTTCAGCTGCGAAGCGAATCCGAATATTAGGTGATCTGCATCGGGTTTGTATGCATTCGCTACGTAGTTTTCCTATAAATTATACCCTATTGCTACGTATAAGTTACTCTAGTTGCTGTTGCGTACAAATTCAATTCTGTAGCAAACTTTTACTGTTAGTTTGTTTATCGTGCGCAAAAGCCCGGGAAGAAAGCGGTCACCTGACCTAGTAGGCAGGGCTTGCTCTGATTGGCTCAGGCTCGGTAAGCCAGTGACGCATCACTTCTGCTGCGACTGCTGAGACGAGCAGAAGCACTGTGTGTGAAGTTCTGAGACTCTGAGACTTGTTTTGTGAAAATTTGGTGTAATTGTTCTGGGAATCCATATTACACATCAGGGATACTGCAGGGCAAGTGCAGGGCAAGTGCAGGGCTAGTAATTAATCAGGCAGGGAGAGAGAGACCAGGAGAGATAGGGAGAGACAGGGAGAGACAGGGACAAAGACAAAGAGCAGCTGCAGGGCCACAGAGTGAAGTGACAAATGTCTGGAATGGATAAGCAAAAGGGGTCCAGTTCCAGCCAGACCCCGAGCTCTAAAAAAAAGGAGAAGGTGGCACAGGGCAGAAGTGCCAAAGGACCTGTAGCCGGAGCATCTACTAGTAATATTTGCAATACTCACCCTGCCGTATCTCTGTGCTGATCTCATTAAGCTGCTCTGGGCACTTGAACTTCAGATCGGACCATTTCCGCTGGATCTGGCCTGGGGTCTGCAAGGTGATGAAACGATGGCGCAAGCCTCGGATCACCTGCTGGATCACCTCCTTTTTATGCTGGTTGGGTGGCGGGTGTAATCCTGCCGATCCATCAGCTGGATCATGTATTTCAGCTCTGCAGAGCTAAATGCTGATTATCGCCTGGATGCCTATTTGTAAAATTTCGCTCTGCCTCTAAGGAATGCACGCCGCGGCCTTTGAACTCGCGCGCGCGTGCCTATGTATTACGTAATCGCTAGACAATAGTACGCTGAGGATTCGTATGCAATTTGTAAGCTCATGCGTACGTGTTCAAAAAGGTTATGCACCTTTTTTACCTGAACGTTCGTTATTAGCGTGCGAATGTTCACTAAAAGCCATATTACGTATATTTTGTACGCATATTCAACGAATCTATTTGTCGAATATACGAATCTTTGGAAAAGTTCGGGGAATGTTAGCGAATAAAATTTTGCATGATTCGCTCATCTCTATTTATCATGTAGAGAAGTTTAATACAAGACACTTACCAATGTATTGTGATTTTCCATATTGCATCCTTTGCTGGCTGGATTCATTCTTCCATCACATTATACATGGCTCGTTTCCATGGTTATGACCACCTTGTAATCCATCAGTGGTGGTCGTGCTTGCACACTACTGAAAAAAGCACCAGCCTATGTGCACTCCCACAGTCCTAGTCACCAGACAGGCTGGCAATTCCCTATAGTGTGCAAGCATGGCCACCGCTGATGGATTGCAGGGTGGTCATAACCATGGAAACAAGCAATGTATAATGTGATGATAAATGCATCCAGCCAGCAAAGGAAGCAATATGGAGAATCATAATACATTAGTAAGTGGCTTGTATCAACTTTCTCTACATGATAAATGCCACTTGTTGACATTACACAAGCTCTTTAACACATTTCACCTCCTCCCAGCCCATACATTTGAATGCTGTATGGAAACAGGTCTAAGATCCAAAGTGCGTTTTGCTCTACCATAGTTTTAGGCCTCTTTTACACACGTTTGTTCTGTCCAGGAAACTCACTCCATGTGATTGTAGCATTTCCAAGACTGAACACTTTTCCTCTGACCCGAACTCACAGCATCATAATGACTTATGCTGCTGTGAGCTCCTGTCTGACAGTGTACTGTACAATACTCACGTTATTGTGTGAGTACAGAAGACCTGCACTTGGACTTCTTTGGTCCGGAAATTTCCATCACACGGAGCATGTTTCCCAGACTGAACACGCTCATGTGTGAAAGTAGCCTTATACTAGAAAGGGGGAGGGGAAGCTTTTGTCTACCTTTTAGATACATTTATAAAGTTGGCGTCTCATAAAAGCACCAAAGATTAGACCAACTTACAGATGGGCCAAAGTTTGTGATGAACAGAATTTTGGGGCACATTTTTGACTCGCAGACATACGTAATTTTCTGATATAGTATTGTGGCACATTGGGACTGTTTTTAGATGCAAGGTTTGGCACACTGGGACACATTTTTTGTCTGGGAGAGAGAAATTTGGTGCATTGGGTAACATTTCTTGCTGAGCGAGAGAATGTTGGTGCTTTGGGACAGATGCTTCACTCAGAGACAGAATTTTGGTACATTGGGATGTATTTGGCACACTGGGGAACATTTTTGGAGACAGGTTTGTAGCGCATTAGGGCAGAGTTTTGGCTCTGAGATAGAATTGTGGTGCATTGGTACACATTTTGGCTCAAAAACAGAATTTTGCTGCATTGAGACAGATTTTCAGGACATGGTATAAACTAAACCAAACAGTGTAAATATGCATCAGATATATCATCAAGCACCAACCCATTTTTAGACTGTTGTCGACAATTAAGCAGGATTAGTAAATGCAATGCCCCATCCCCTAGTATTTTATCCCTTATGGATAGGGGGATGAGCATAAAAGGCAAATTTATTGACAACTGCACCTAAATGCAATCCAGTGAAGAACACTACATCCTCTGAAGCCATCCTACTCTAGGGATAGCCTCCCTTAAAATTATATTCAGTTATTTCTGATTTATGTTCATTTTTTCTATGGATTTCAGATGATAAATGACTACCAGTATGGGAAACCATTACCCATGATCACCAAGATCCATCTCCTCTGCCTAGTAAAGTGTCACCGATGCTCTCGTGGGTCTGCAATTTGGGAATTATATTCATGAATCCGAGATAAGGTAGCATAGAATTCAAGATTTAGAGTCCTGAGCTCTTTCTTGAAGAGAAGACAGATCTTTACTTGATAAGTCACTGCAAAACAAGATGCAACAAGTATGATATTCAGATCAATGCACAATCTACATGAAGAGATGTTTCATTTTATATACTGTAACTTAAAAAAGGTCCCATAGGTCCAGGAACTAAGACAACTGTATATGAAAAGAATCTTAATTAAAGGAGTTGTCCCACGAAATATATTCTACAGTTTTCAAACCAGCACCTGGAGCTGAATACTTTTGTAATTGCATGTAATTAAAAAATGTGTATGGCCGCTGAGTTATTCAATAAAATGTATCTGTATAGCGCCACTTAATTTCTCATTTCTTTGACCTGCTCACTGAGAAGGCTGCACATGCTCAGTTTCATCTTTTAACTGTCTCCTGAGCTGTGATAGGGAGAGCATGGACATGCTGTGATAGGTAGAGCTGAGACACGCCTCCTGAGCTGTGATAGGCAGAGCTGAGACACGCCTCCTGATCTGTGATAGGAAGAGCTGAGACACGCCTCCTGAGCTGTGATAGGAAGAGCTGAGACACGCCTCCTGAGCTGTGATAGGGAGACCATGGACACGCCCCCTGAGCTGTGATAGGAAGAGCTGAGACACGCCTCCTGAGCTGTGATAGGGAGAGCTGAGACACGACTCCTGAGCTGTGATAGAGAGAGCTGAGACACGCCCCCTGAGCTGTGATAGAGAGAGCTGAGACACACCTCCTGAGCTGTGATAGAGAGAGCTGAGACACGCCCCCTGAGCTGGAGCAAGAAAGACTCCCCTTGAGCTGTCAGCTTGATATAAGTCTAGAAGAGCAATGAATGGGGAGATCTCTGGATCCATGTGAGGTACAGGGCTGGTTCTACCTTTGTTAGAGGTTTCAATTTACTATGTGATTTCTGATTTTCATTTTTTACATTATTCATGGGATAATACCTTTAAAGCTAAATTCAGTGAAGTCCATAGTATAAATGTATAAATATGAAATATGAGGTCTGATATACCTTAAAGTGTTAGTCCTGACTGATGCTATGAAACAATTCAGGAATGCTCTGGTAACAATCACAAAGTTTGTGCACTCTGCTGTTTCATGTAGATGATATAGGTCTACTGGTAACCAATCAGGTCAATCAATATAGTGGAGCTTACACAGTGCCTGCGACATGCTGCATGCTGCTGCACAGGAACGTCTGCTGCCTCTCCTGGGCCTTAGACCTATATATCTGTCTTCTTAGCATCTTGATCACAATTGAAAACGATCTATAAAGCAGAAGTTTCTAATGCTATACGGCCACGCGTCTCTTTGCAATTTCTGGAGAGAGCATCATAAGACATGTAAGTAACCAAAGCTCAATATATGTTGAGATGAGTAGAATGAGATGGAAAAAAAATGGTGTTACCGTACTCTGTTGGGTCCCTGAAGCTGCTTATCTCATGCCTTTTATCTTGGAATATCTCAAGGCAAGAAGAAAGCTATAGAAGGACACATCTTTCATAATCCTTCCACTTCACACCAATAGCAGACAATAAAGCAGAGAGAGATCTTTACAAACCTCACAAATATGACTTTATCTATCATTATAACATTTTTATTTTTTTTTAACTACCATTTACTTTAACCTTCGGGAAAATGAAATTACAAACATAAGATGAGTAATGAAAATAAACAGTAATCAGGATGCGGCCGTCTTGATTACCGGTCAGATATATTCTGTCTAAAATGTTAATGATTTTTAGCCTTTGATCTCTACAATCAGCCACAATTTTCTCATAATTTTGGGAAAAAGAAGATGTGTGTTATTCATTCTGACAATATAAATTTCATGTTTTACTTATTTTTTTCTGTAATTAATCTGAAACATTAAATGGTAATATTAAAATAATAATATCAAAAACAATAGTCATTAAAAAATTCTCAAAAATAAAATTTAGTAATAAATCATCACTAGGATAATTTGTTAATCTATTAGTCAATATCAATTAACCAACCACATGCTTATTTATGCAAATCTAATTAATTTTTAACATATTTGAAAGAAATTTTTAGAATAAAAACGTGGCAATTTAGATTTCATGGTCACGCTAGGAGGAGCTTCTGATAAATGGAAGGACTTGATATCACCAACGCATAGTAGAGAATCCTTGTGTGATGGCCGAACCTGAGGTACATGGGGTTCTATGGTGGGAACTGCCTCATGTATGATTCGGGTTGAAAAGGCAATTGCTTGAGTTCTCAGCTGAGGCATTGGGATACACATACAAATGTATACTTCCTTACTGTTTATCTTGACTCAATGTATCCCAACACTGGCGTAGCTATAGGGGTCGCAGCAGTCGCAGATGCAGTGCACCTTATAATGGGAGTATCAGTGAGCGCTTCCAAAATGGAAGTGTTCGCTTGTATGCAGGAGACAGGGGAGTGAAGCGCTGTACTTACCCCCAGCCCTGCTTTCTCTTCTCATGCTAAAGCAAGCCTAGAATGTATTGGCTCCTTTGAGAGCATGACGTCATAGGATCATGTGACTGCTTCTTCCCGACCCTTACAAACTGTAGGAGATGCAGGATAAGAGCAGAGAATGAGCTGCGGTGCAGTGTCCAGAGCAGGGAGAGTGCAGGCACTTTTGATGTGGTCAGTGATTTCTGGTGAGTGGTCTGTCAGCTGTATTTTATGTAGTTTATGAAGGGGAGTATATAAGGGGTGTGAGAGCTGCTCCAAGCTCTTATAAAGTCACCTACAGTTGCATTCGTCATCATACATCCCCTTAAGGGCCCCTTTCACACGAGCGTGACGGATTAGGTCCGGATGCGTTCAGGAAAACTCGCACCATTTTGGAAGCAAGTTCAGTCAGTTTTGTCTGCAATTGCGTTCAGTTGTTCAGTTTTTTCTGCGCGGGTGCAATGCGTTTTGATGCGTTTTGATTAAAAAAACTGAAGGTTTACAAACAGCATCTCTTAGCAACCATCAGTGAAAAACGCATTGCATCCGCACTTGTTTCAGGATGCAATGCGTTTTTCACTGAAGCCCCATTCACTTCCATGGAGTCAGGGCTGCGTGAAAAACACAGAATATAGAACATGCTGCGTTTTTCACGCAACGCAGAACTGATGCGTGAAAAAAAAACGTTTATGTGCACAGACCCATTGAAATGAATGGGTCAGGATTCAGTGCGGGTGCTATGCGTTCACATTATGCATTGCACCCGCGCGGAAAACTCGCTCTTGTGAAAGAGGCCTAATTGATATTTTTAACTCCTTAGTGCCCATTCCACGGTAACATAGTAACATAGTAACATAGTTTATAAGGCCGAAAAAAGACATCTGTCCATCCAGTTCTCCCTGTTATCCTGCAAGTTGATCCAGAGGAAGGCAAAAAAACTCCTGTGAGGTAGAAGCCAATGTTCCTCACTTTAGGGGAAAAAATTCTGGTGGTTTTGCCTTTTCTGTGACCCCCCCACACACACACACAGTGGTTTTGCCTCCTCTGTGCCCCTCCACACGGTGGTTTTACCTCCTCTGTGCCCCTCCACACGGTGGTTTTGCCTCCTCTGTGTCCCTCCACATGGTGGTTTTACCTCCTCTATGCCCCTCCACACGGTGGATTTGCCTCCTCTGTGCCCCTCCACACGGTGGTTTTGCCTCCTCTGTGCCCCTCCACACGGTGGTTTTACCTCCTCTGTGCCCCTCCACACGGTGGTTTTGCCTCCTCTGTGCCCCTCCACACGGTGGTTTTACCTCCTCTGTGCCCCTCCACACGGTGGTTTTGCCTCCTCTGTGCCCCTCCACACAGTGGTTTTGCCTCCTCTGTGCCCCTCAACATGGTGGTTTTGCCTCCTCTTTGCCCCCTCCACACGGTGGTTTTGCATCCTCTGTGACCCCTCCAAACGATGATTTTGCCTCATCTTTGCCCCCTCCGCACGGTGGTTTTGCCTCCTCTGTGCCCTCTGAGGTTTGATATGGGGGTCGGATCTGAAAGGTAAGGGACTATTTTTTGGGGGGTATGTGTGTAGTACTAGTATTATCAGGGGGACTGTATAGTATTGGGGAGAACAGCGGGCACAGTATTGGGGTGGCAGGATGGGGTGTTCAGAAGGTGGGAAGAGGATGGAAAAGTAGGAAACTAAAATGTCTGTTTGTTTGTCAAACTCTACGGAGAGAAGAGATGGCTGAAAGAAATCATCATGGCGGTCTGGTCTGAAAGGAGATGATGAGGAAAGAGAACATCTACATCAGAGGAGACGTCACTGGATGTAAGAGGTACATATGTGGTGCTGTATTACCCTGTATGTTCTGTAGCACTATATGTAATGTTTTGCAAGTATGTCTTTAAAGGGGTTGTCCACTTTTTTTTGTCTGAGCGCTGCTTTCTCTGCTCCGTTTACTGCTCATCACTGCACATGCTATGGCGAGCAGGTGAACTGAGCAGAGAGAGCAGCTCTCATATGAGCGCTACCCTCTCTTAAAACAGCTGATCGTGGGGGTGCTCGGGTTCGGACCCCCGATGGTCCTGAGGATAGATCATCAATAGTAAAAAGAGGACAACCCCTTTAACAGTAGGACTGGAGGGAATGGGTTAGGTTGAGAATTTGGCATGGGGGGGGAGCATTTCAATTTTTACCTCAGGCAGCAGAAAGGCTAAGTGCTCCCCTGCCCCTGGCCAAAAAGTGCTGATGGAAGGGGGGCCCAAGCCGAACTCTTGCACCAGGACCAATGAGCCTTTAGCTATGCCCCTGTATCCCAACATCTATGATGTGAGATGATCAGGTTTCTTAAACATTACTCTATACTCAATATTCTATACATCTTGCAAAATTTTACTGATTTGCTTTGTAAGGTAACACATGTATCAGTATTTACTTAAAGGGGTTGTCCGGGTTCAGAGCTGAACCTGGACATACCTTTCAATTCACCCAGGCAGCCCCTAATTAGCGCAGGGCAAAAGGAATTTAGCCCGGTTCCGGTGACGTACTGGGCTCTGCCAGGCGGAAGCCTCCGCCCGGCAGTGAATGTTTACAAACAAAAGAGCCCTTGCCCTGTGCGATCCAGCGCAGGGCAAGGGAGGGCATCGGAGCATGAGATGCTCCGATGCCCTGTTCAGGAGGGCTGCCGGAGTGAGAACCTGGGTATGTCCCCTTTAACTCTATGAAATGGGAAATCATGAAGGGAGATGGCATGCTTTCACTGTGAATGAAATATTACAGTTCGTAGTAATAGTTTTTATGTTCTGCTTTTTGGTCTAAGCGGCGCTGGACTGGGAACTTATAGTGGCTCTGGAAAAAACTAAAAGTGGCCCTGCTTTGTAGTTGGGGCCAAACTGATGGAAGTCAGGGCCAGCAATACCATATTGTGGCACATTATACCACACCAACAGAGCCAAACACCACAATCACAAGAAAATGCCACCAATTGCACAAAATACATCCTGAAAAATGACCATTGGTTGGCAGAGAGGAGTGCTGGTGTGGCACCCTGGGTATCGGCCCACTGGGAAAGTTCCCTGTAAGGTCTATGGACAATCCAGCCCTGGGTCTAGGGAGCCTAAGAGCCATGGTGACATAATCTCTCTGATAGGGCCAGATGAGGAGAAGACTGCTGGGTTCCATGATGGACTTAGGAGTAGGGCAGTGATGGCTAACCTCCGGCACTCCAGCTGTGGTGAAACTCCCAACATGCTCCATTTGTTTATATGGAGTTCTAAGAAGTGTACTTCTCGGGAGTCGTAGTTTTACCATAGCTGGAGTGCCGGAGGTTAGCCATCACAGGAGTAGGACATTCTGTGCTCTTCCTTTGGAATACGCTGGCTTAGGTTGGGTATAATTAGGAGGGACAAACTGTTTCAGTACAAAACTGGGGTCTAAAAGGAGTAGAAACACGCCTATTACTCGCATTAGCAATCTGGAAGTGTCACATTGTATCCAAAGTGTCAATGGCCGGAGCTGATCAGTCACATTAGATGTCAGGTAGCCCTTTATCCTGACTTATATTTGTAATTAATGTGTTTGACGAAGGGCTGAAGCAATGCAAATACCAGACACCAGGACAAAGCATGTGACAATGACATTGAATCCCCTGCTATGCAAAGAAGCATAGGAGCAGAGCGGATATTGTGTCTTCAGCAGTGACGAGCAGCACAGAGCCAGGATACAGACAAAGCCAGAACCAAATGAACATTCAGCAGATTCTATCTGTTAAATGCATGTTTGTTCACTACGCTATCCTTATTACATTGCTTTTGCTGTGCAGCGACTGCCATGCTATGTATATCTAGGAATGAGCGAAGTTTTAAAAAATTATATTCGGCAGAATCGCAGAACTTCGACAAGAAATTTGATTTGTTCCAAATTAATTCATCACTAATTGTGATAAATCTGGTTTTCCCATGCCACTTTGCCTAATCATATTCTTCCCACTTGGTGACCCAGTCTCAGTGTGAAGGCTTGGAAGTTAAGGTACCTTTACACAAATGCGCTGATCATCGTTCAGAAAATTGGAATTTCGATCTCATATTCCATAGTTTGTAAAGCAGACAGTTGCATTTACATAAACCGATAATTTGTGGTATGCTTAATAATTGTAATTGTCTGTACATTGTGTAAAGGTGCCTTGAGGCACAGTAAGTCTATCAGTAAAGTAACGGATTAACAAGATGCACACAGGGATTACACTCAACCTGCAGTGTCCCTGCTGTCTCCCTATGTTGTCCCTACAGTCTCAAAAAACTCTCCCTATGATCTCCCTTCACTGTCCCTGAACTCTCCCTACACTCTCCCTGTAGTCTCCCTGCAGTCTCATTATCCAACATTCTTGATTAAACTGTTTTCAGCAACACTGTTCCTAGTGCATTAACACTGTCCCTAGTGCATTGTCACATCTCTTCCTATGCTCAGCTCACAGTGAAATGGCAAAGACCACGTAGGATGAGGGTTTTATAGGATGGTGACATCACATGGGGATATCTAACAGCAGATTGGCTGGCTGCACAGAATTATGGGTAATCTTGTGTTACTGGACCTCTTACTTTCACTATGCAGCCACCACTTTAGCAAAAAAAAAAATCAATTTGCTACCGTGAAGCACAAGGAAATTTGGATTTGTGGCGAATCAAATATTTCCTACACCTGGATGCTTCAATTCTCACAACACTATTATATCAGTCATGCTAGCACTTACTGCAACTGTAAAGTACTGCAGAGTGCACCCTACTGTGCATACCTAGGGAGCAATCCATTAACTAGCTTCAAGGTATTGCTGCCTCCCCCCCCAAAACTATGGCCTATTGGAACTGCCCTCCTTGGATACTTTCCCCATTCTTCACTTTTTTCTGACATGTACAACCTCCTCGCCTTCCATGCTGATATCTCTAAAACTGAGAGAAGGGAGGGGGAGACCAAAGAGTCACCAGAACTCTGATGGATTTGTGTGAGATTCAGCAGAACTACCAACTAGGTGAAGGATTTGCACATAATCTGCAGTAGCAAAATTGTAGTTATTTTTAGTAATAATGTTGCTTTTAGGACACAAATGAACATTGATATAATTCAGAGCAAAGGTGTCCTGGTTTTTAAAATTGGAAGGATGATGGCGGAGGAGAGGAGCAGCTTTCTATTGAAAGCCTTATTGTGTTGATATAAGTACGCACAATAGTTCTCCTCCAGATGGAAGAGAACTACTTCAGGACAGTTAAACCAGAGACTCTTCCAAAAGGAAGAGACTTCCATCTGTAGACATCTATTCTGGGTTTACTGAAAACTGCTTTATTTTAATCATCAAATACAATATTTTGCAATGCAACACAGGAGGGAAAGCAGTACAATAATTACCACATGCTACACTGTGGCCCGAGAGCATACAATACAACAAAGGCAACAATCACACTGAGGGGAGGAGTATCAATCCTCTTCTTCTATGGCAATGCTCCTTGGAGAAGAAGTATGTATGAAAAATCATTCTCTTCCAGAAAGTAGAATTTCCACAAATCATTGCCTGAAGTAAATCTCCATACACTGCTGGATCTCTTCATTGCCAACCTAGACCCCCCCCCCCCAAGAACTATGTTGATAAAAGTAGTTATGTTACTGTTTGATCTCCATAAGGAGCTTGTGTAGGATGTTGCATTCTGCAAATTCTTTGCTCTAAAAGCTTCCAAGGTCCTTTCATGGTTCCGGCTAATGTACTAACAAGTTGGTTTTGAACCAAGCAGAGAAATCAAAGGAAATAGAAACTTTGAGAGGTCACCTATTGAGAATCCTATCACAGTCTATTATTGTTTGCATTTATCCTCTCATTACATTGAGGATTATGTGGGGGGAACAAAGGAACAAAGCCTTATCTACAAGTTTAAAAGCACTTATTAGAGTTTATGTTTGTAAACAAGACACAGGAACAAAAGGACGGTCAGTCGGAGGGATGACAAAGTTACTGCTGAAGACTAAGCCGACGAAGGAATTCTATTCAGCAGCGGTAATGGCTCACTCCATTAAGAGTCCTTCACCTGAACAGTTCAATATTGACTTTTATGTCAAGTTTTTCATTGTCACATTCTCAAGAAGGGTTATAGCTTAATGTATCAGTTAGGCTGAGTTTACACTTCAGGTATTTGGTCAGTTATTTCCATCAGTTACTGGGAGCCAAAACTAGTAGTGAAGCCTCCACAGAGTGATGGAAAGATCTGCACCTCTTCTGTGCTTTTGACTTGCACCAAGTTTTGGCTCCCAGTAACTGATGGAAATAACTGAAGTGTGAACTCAGCCTAAGGCTTCATTCACACGACCGTATTTTGTTTCCGTGTCCGGTCCGTTTTTTTTGCGGACCGTATGCGAAACCATTCATTTCAATGGGTCAGCAAAAAAAAACGGAAGGTACTCCGTATGCATTCCGTTTCCGTATGTCCGTATTTCCGTTCCGCAAAAAAGATAGAACATGTCCTATTCTTGTCCGTTTTGCTGACAAGGATAGGCATTGTTACAATGGATCCGCAAAAAAAAATGGAAACACGGATGCTATACGGAACGTCATCCGTTTTTTTTGCGGATCCGCAATTTGCGGACCGCAAAACATATACGGTCGTGTGAATGAAGCCTAATATTTATATAATATCAATGAGTGATCAATATTGTTCATGAGGGAAATTGATAACACGCTTAGATGTTTCAGGAGCTGTGTTGGAGCGGAGGTCCACATGGACAGGGTTTGGCTTCATTTTGTATTGAGCTCTGCTTTAAGTCTTAGTCTGTGGAGTTTCTTGTCCTTGTTGTGCATCAGAAATGTCTGCATGTTGTAGTACTGTTGGAGTTTTTGTTTTGTGCTCTAAGTTTCTCTCTTTTCAGCTTCCGTTAGGACCTGAGTTTTGATGCTGTAGAAGATATGTACAAGGTGATTCCTCAGTCTCTCAGAAGTCCTGTAGCACAGGTTCTGTGCATAGAGAGTATTGTAGGTGTTTAGAACTGGATTTGTAAGTCTAAGACCTTAAGAAATTAAATTCTCTTTCTTGTACTTGGATAACAAGAACATTTCTATGTATCTGTTCATGGCCAAGCTTGAAAGTGACTTTCTGTCCTCCTGCCCCATCAAACCTTTGGCTTATTACCGTTACATTGATGACATCATAATCATCTAGCCTGGATCTGAACAACAACTAAAAGATTCCATGAACGCTTCAACCAGTTTCAACCCACCATTACTGAAATAAACCTTTTGGACATTATAATCAAGATACAAAATAAAAAAAATAGAAAGAATGCTTTACCAGAAACCAACCAGCTACACAGTGTACCTCTGGTGGGACAGCTTCCTTCCCAAACACATAATAAACTTCATCATCTACAGTCGAGCTATAGGATACAACTGACAGGAATAATTACATTGGAAACCTCCAAAAGTCAATTTTTGAGACAGGTATACCATCCAATTACACTAGAAAACCAAACTGCCAGAGCCATCAGACTGCCAAGGAGTGAGCTCCTACAATACAATATGAACCAAGAAAATCAAACGGTACCAACCCAAATCTGGAAATTCTAAGAAAGGTTTTCTTGGAAATTGCATCCAATACTACAAAAAGATGACCATTTTAAATCCATATTTCCAAAGTCCACCCTCCTTTGCTATAAAAAGACCCAAAATCTTAAAAAATTATAATTGGCAGAAGATCACCGTCCTCTTCAACTACCACAGGAACATTTCCCTGAAACCAAACCAAATATAAGAGCTGTCCATACATTATGACCACTGACATGGTGCAGGTCCCCAATGCAGATCAGGACTACAGGATCCCAGGTACCTTCACTTGCACCACATCAAATGTGGTTTGGACATAACCTACTAGACACGACCTACAATAAAAGGAGAAAGGAAGGATTTGCTGGTACCGAAACATTTATAAACCATAAAATCACAGACATGAAAGTATTGATATAAAAAGGAATCTCAAATCTCAGAATGAGACAGGAATCTGGGAGTAAGAGCTCATGACAACCTTTGACACAATCAGATCAGGAACAAATGTGTCTGATGGATTTATGTCCTCCTACATCTCTTAAGGAATGTGTCCCTCAGATCTCTTGGGTTCATCGCATTCATGGACTGGATATCTATTACAGGACAATAAAACTTTCACACTCCTTATCTATAACTCTATAACAATTTATTGCTTCAACTGTTTGTTTCTTCCTCCTCTCATATTGACCTGCTTTACATCATTTGTCTCATCTACCTCATTATTCCTATGTACTTTGGGGTCTAAATATGTGAATCTTCAGACACCGTCTTGTCCAAGTAGCCTCAAAAGCTTGCAATTGGGTCATCACCATTAAAAGTCATCACACAGTGAGAAATCTCAATATCTTTTTTTTCCTATCTTCTATTTATTGGCTATCGCAGTAATAATATATTTTTTTAGTTTTCCTCAGTATCATTTTGGGGTTCAAACAACTTTTTTAATTTTTTCTATTCCTATATTTTTTTCTATATTTTTTTTATGAATTCCTCTTTTTTCAAAGCGAGATGAATAAGTAACAAACAATCCTGGCATTGTTTTTTTTTTTTTTTTTTTACATAATATTATATATTTATTTTTCTGTTTATTTATACATTTTCCATTCATTTACTTATAAAAGGATGCATGTCATGAAACATATTTTACATTTTTCAAACCAGCACAGCACCTGGGTCTAAATATTTTTGTAATTGTATGTAATTAAAAATTTACCATAGCCAGTAAGCTATTCAATCACATGTATCTGTACAGTGCCACCTGCTGTTTGTTCTTTTCTTTATTTTTTCTTTCTGGCTGAGCTGGTCAAATGTGCTCAGTTTAAATCTTCAGTTAGAAACTGTGGCAGCAGAAAGGACATACCCCCTGAGCTTCCAGGCTGAAGATAATCTAGCAGAGAAATTGGAGCTGGACCCATGTGAGGCTGGTTCTAGCTTTGATACAATTTTTTTTACATCAATCATGGGATAAACCCGTTAATGTAATTTACCTAGATTAATAATGCATTATTTTTTTATAGTTTGGATCGTTACGGTTGCATAAATACCTTTATGTGTATTTTTCTCTATTTTTAACTTTTTTAACATTAAAAAACATTATGCAAGGAGAATTTTTTTTGTGTTTTAGTTTTTTTTTTATTTCCTTAAGGGAATCTGTCACCAGCGACCTCCCTATCCGGCTTTTTGCCTAGACACATAGCGGTAGTTCACCTCATTTTCTTTTGTTCATCTGAGGCTCCTTTCCTGAGTTATACTTTTCCTAGTATGCAAATTAGGACTTTGGTGCAATGAGGACTTCATCATTGCTCTTGTTGCACCCAAGCTTAAATAGGACCTTTCACCACTCCTGACATGCCTGTTTTAATAGCTTCATGCATTCCCCATGTAATAACAATTCTGGAACATCTATTCTTATGTCTGTATGTTGTGCTGTTCCTTTATTATTTCTACTAGAAGTTATGAATGAATTGCTAGCAGTCTGCAGTAAGGGTACAGAGGGGAGGTAACCAGTTGGGGGGGTGTACCTGCACAGTGTGAACATGACAGCACTGATTGGCTAGAGTCAGTCTGTGCATGGACACACCCCCAACTGGTCACCTCCCCTCTGTTCCTTTACTGAAGGCTACTAGCAATTAATTCATAACTTCTAGTGCAAATAATAAAGGAATGGCACAACATAGAGACATAAGAATAGATGTTCCAGAATTGTTAGTACGTGGGGAATGCATGTAGCTATTAAAACAGGGATGTCAGTAGTGGTGAAAGGTCTTCTTTAACTCATTTCTGTTGTCAGCTCCTCCCTTGCTGCTTTGATTGACAGGCCCAGGCAGTGACAAAGCAGTGAGGAAGGGGCTGGTCACAGAAAGGAGTGGAGATTAGGAGCAACAAGTGCAATGGTGAGGCCCTCATTGCACCAATGATATGAAGGAAAGGCATCAGAGCAACAAAAGAAAACAGTATTTTAATCAGGTGTACCACAGCTATGTGTCTACGCGAACATTTTGATAGGGAGGTCACTGGTGCCATTCCCTTTAACATCTTATTTTATTTTCCTTTTTCTTCCTTTGTATTTATTGTTTGTATGCTTTAAGTTAGGGTATGGTATTGTATTAATTAATTACGATCTTAATTAGTGTGATTTTTTTCTCTTTTTTATTCTTAAATGCTGAAAAATCAGGATTTGAAGTGATATTATGTTTTAATAAATTATATGTTTTGAATAAAGATATATTGAACAATAACTTTTTGTAGGGGACAAGACCTTGTATTAGCTTGATCCCTTTATACAATGCACAGGCTGCAATACTTCTGTATTGCAGTGTATTGTGCCTCTGTCTGGGCCAAATAGGAGTACAAAGATGGCCCCTGCCAACCATGCTAACCTACGGGTACTCCAGGAATGTGATGTTATCGTGCTGATACAGTGATAGAGAGAGTCCCATGTTTGGCCAATGCAACATCAGAATTATCTCTGATCTCAGCCATTGCAGCAGAATATCAGCCGCTACATACGGTAAATTCTCCTCAGCCACTGTCATCCCCATCATATGTATGTTTGGCACTTGGTGTTAACCTGGCATGGCGGATTTACTGACTCTGAGACACCAGGTACGCAGTGGTATTAGGGCTCCGAATATACAGAGTTGTAATATAGAAGTCTATGTGTCCATACTGTATGCAACGTATTTCTTTAGACTGGCGTATAGCGGGGCACTTTCATGGTACAGTGCGGTAGACAGGTGTCTGTAACTCATGTGCCCCCATATAGGCTCCATGCACACAGCATATCAACTCTAAGCTCCTGGGACCTAATGCAAATATTATAACAGTTGTTTTAGTAAAAGACTAAAGCACTGACCATGTGCCATTTACCAAGTGCCGAGGATCTGTTGTCACCTTCATGTTACATAGCATGTGAAATACATGATATGTGATAGACACGGCAATAGGATAATAGTCATGGCTTGCAGGGATGTTTTCTTTAAGAGGAAAATACATAGCTTTTTATCAGTTTGCAAAAGTTTTGACCCCCAAAACTTATATGGATTACTCCCCCTGGTGGTCATCTGAGGGATACAAATATATACACAGCTACTTGTATGTCATTTTACATTTGCCATCTATTCAAGGTGCTTAATTTGCTACTAACTTTGAGCTAAAAGCTTCACTAATTTACTCCTCTCTTTATTTTCCTGTTGACAATCCACTTACAACATTATTACCATAAATTTGACAAAATTAATTTCACTGTAATTCTTCATCAGTGTATCAGATACGTGCCTCCAGCATGTTTTCACGTTAATTGAAGTGGGCCCCGTGATGAGTTCCCACAAATGATTGATATTGTGGGAAGTTTTCAGAAAACAAATACATAATGCGTCTTGTTTATTAGCATTTCTAAACAGTTTCTGTCTGAAACAAATATTCTGTTACGTCCTGACAGAAATATGACAAAATGTTGCTAAACAAATCACAAACACATTGTTTTCAATATGCAAATCGTAAACGCAGTGAAATAGAGTAACAATAGGAACGTGTTGTGTTTAGAATAGAGACACATCCATTCTGTGATGGGAAAGCTTTATAATACAATGATGAAAGGAGGCTGTGGAGCACGAGCACCTCAGTATAAAACGATATATCTATAATGAACGCAATCAATAAATGTGGCACAAAATTAAGTGACACAATTTTGCATTTTGTATCATTTTGTAGAAATTAGCAAATATTGTGAAATGAATTTATGGTAAGAGTCACCATAAAAAGTACTATTAATGACCCATATGTAATACTTCACTGGAAAAGAGACACTTAAAGGCTAAAGGCTATGTGCACCTTTGGGGGTCTTTAATAATAATAATAATAATATTAGAGATGAGCGAATCATTAAAAAATTCATTCACCGAACTTTTCCTAAAATTCGTATATTCGACGAATAGATTTGTTGTGTTTGCGTACAAAATATACGTTATTATGTGCTATTAGCGAACATTCGCTCACTAATAACGAACGTTCATTTACAAAATGTACGCAACTTCTTAGAAGACGTACGCATGAGCGTACAAATAGCTTACGAATCTCAGCGTACTTTTGTCTAAGCGATTACGTAATACGCAGGCACGTACGAGGAGAGGCCGCGGCGTGCACTCCTCAGAGGAAGAGCGAATATTCGAGACATATATATGGTAAAGTGCAAATACATTATTATAGGTATAATGTAAACATTTTAAATATCACCTACCTAGTCTGCTCACGGACACGTTTAAGTCTCTTTTCTTCTGACGCTTGTCATAGAACTGGAGCAGAGTCCCAAACTCAGTTGCAATTTGTAATCCACATAGGTAAAATTGTAATCCAAATGGGTAAAAAAAAAGCAGCAAAGGTTCCTTAAAAAACCCTCTTTCAAGGGGCTCCCCAAATAACCTGAAAAGGGGGAAAAAGGGATGAGGCGCACGAACGCACAACTTAATTTCCTGAGTTGCTTCGTCATCCTCCCGCGCTGGAGAAAGGGGCGGAACTACCAGGGAGGAGTCTGCATCGCTGAATTGAATTCGTACGCAACAGCGTATAGAGTAACTAAATTATACGTAGAATAGCGTATAATTTATAGGACACACTACGTAGCAAATGCGTACAAAAGCGAAGCAAATCACCTAATATTCGGATTCGCTTCGCAGCTGAAAAATCCCAAGATTCGATACGAATCTACGAAGCGGCGAATAGATTCGCTCATCTCTAATAATAATAATAATAATTATTATTATTATTATTATTATTATTACATTGTACTAAAAATCATTTTTTCAATCGGTCTTTATTAACAATATGGAATCCTTTTTTCTGTACAGAGGTGAGATGCTCTACTACCTGATTTTTTGTCTTTTCCGTCATCTGATGAACAGGCAGACTCCTTATCTCTGCTCTATGACATTATAAATACTTATTATAGCTCAGTTCTTATCTTACTGATAAGAATGCGACTTAAATAAGTGTTTATGACCTCCCAGTAATTTAGAGATAAGGGTAATTAAAATAATGGCACAAAGGGAAAGTGAAAGTACCAGTCACACAGCTAGAAAAACAGTTAACCCTTTGTGACACAATGGCTCAATATTTTCAAATATATAAAAATATGATTTTTAGCCAAAAATAAGTTAAATGCAATAATAAAAAAAATCCTCCAAAGGTGTACATAGTCTTTAAGTCACTTCTATTTCCAAAAGAACAAGATTACTGAATGTCCCTGTATTGTTGTTCTCTGAACGACACATGAAAGTCATTTCTCCTTTAAAAAGGTAAAAAAAAAACAACTGAGCTACTCTGGAGAAATTTGCCCTGTTTAGCTGAGTGGCCTTTGTCTCGGATCTCAGGGTTTCTCTTCTCATTCGGGAGACCATCTAGTATGCATGAGTAGTAGTTCAGCTAATGATGCTCTGCATTTCTGGGAAAAAAATATGTGCAAATCATCATATCTATGTTCTACTGGCATCAGATAATCAGATAGGCTTTTTGATTTTTTATTTTTTTTTTAAAGAAAAGCTAATATCTTTCCCAGAAACCCAAAGGTATGCAACTTAACATGAAAAACCACTGATTGCAGAGTTTTGGGGAAATCTCATTATGAAAAAGCACTGACTGAACAGTTTGAGGCTACCATCAGATTTTTTTTCCCTTTAGGTAGCTTTGAACTGTACAATCAGTGCTTTTCACAATCAGATTGTAATCGGCAGAGAATGTCATGAGTCCTCCAGTCTGTTAATGCATGTTGCATACATCTGGGTTTCAGGGAAGGATATTTAACTCACGCACTTCCACCTGGAAATATTTCTATCGCCATTGTAAACCTTCACTCACATTCTATAAATTCTGTAAACCTGTCACGATGAACAATCACCGTCACCTCGTTAACATATAGTCAAGTCTTTGGTATTCATATATGTTTAGTATAATACGGATGGAGGCCAATTATTTTCCTGAGGCTCCCCATGGACACATATCCTAGCATATGGCTCTTGATGTATGTTAGATCAGCAGTAATGAATCTCTTTAACCGTTTGCACACCAGAGATCTCGACGGCCCCTTTTGGATGACAAGAGACCATATAGCGGTACGTTGCCTCCTGGCAATATTTTGGTCTTTTTGCTGTATCGATGTGACAAGCCTTTTTTGCTTGTGGTCGGTTTAATCCCCTCATTTAATGAATATTCTTTCGGCACTCCTAGGAAATCAGATAGGGCAAGAAACACATAAACAAATGCTTTTTCCTTGTAAGTTGCATTAAGTAAAAAGTAAGAAGACGACTGCGCAGCCGAGGTTCCTTGCTGAGTCTTCTCCACAGAGATGGCACATTTATCACCGAATAAAGCCTTTTATGGAGCTGTAAGAGAACAGTTGGTGAGAGCGGGCTTTGGAGACCCCCGGAGCTCCTTTGAAAGACTTTAAGGTGATAACTGAGGTAAAGAACTGAGGTAAAAGAAAACTTTGAGGACTCCAAAACTTCCACCCTTCACTTTTTATGTTGGCCTTATAAAACGACTGCAGCTCCCCGCCACCAGCTGTCTAGTTTGGTTTGCCTGCTATATGTTTTCAATAAATCTTTGTCAAACAATTTTCTGATTTCTATTCCCTCATCTCGGCGGCGAAGGCATGAAAGCTCCGGCAAGCACAATATTGTTTGCTGTAATTATTCCGAGACTTAAAGAGGAGCCGTCGCCTCTCCTGACACGTCTGCTTTAGTAACTACTTGCATTCACTTTGTAAAGACAATTCTAAAGCATCTATTCTCAGGAAGCTTTGTAGTGTCATTCCTCTATTATTCCTGCTAGAAGTTTATGACTGAATCTGCAATCAGGGTGCAGACGAGTGTTAACATTTTGGGATGTGCCTCTACAGAGTCTGACATTACCACCAAAATGGACTCTATTGTGGAGTTTTAATAAGTAGCCTTGTCTAACCTGACAGTTCCTGGGAGATTAGCATGAAGAGGACTGTGGAGGATGTGCTGTACACTGTACGTAATGCTGCACGCCCTGCAGTCTGACTGAATGTGTGCCAGGAAGGGGCCCCCTAATATTGTGGGCCACGTAGCAGCCGCTATACCTACTATAGTGGTAGTCACCCTCCTGACAAGAGTATTGCAGGACTTCACCTTACACATGCGGACCAATGGGTACAATAAGTATGATTACTTCTAATAGCGCTTATGGACTCTATCACCTAGATTCCCTATGGAAAGCCTGAGTCTATCGGGTTATATACATGTGTCATCAATGTAAAATAATATATATTGTATATATAGGAGAGATTTATTAGTAGTGCTGCATCGGGCATGTCATTGTCAGTATTTCTCCAGTATTTCTCTCTGCAGCGACTGCCACATTCATTAGAGGATACATAAAGGAGAAGCAGGAGAATTATGTCGGCATACAGTGTACTGGAGCCATAATCGAGTGTTTAACCGCTATATACTGTTTCCACCCTCATTGTTCACTTTTGTCTTGCTGCTGAATGGCTTGCTTTTGTACTGTAACCTCTTAAAGGCATTTAAGAGGGGATTTCTTCCTTCTCTGTGAATGTGTTGCATTGGCTCCCAGCCGCCGGCATCCTTAATAGCTTGTGCGCACTTTCTGTTTGGCCATCCAAATGTTTCCCAAGCTAATGGCTGACAGTCCCTGAGTACTTAAAGGGGTTGTCCCACGAAAGATATTCTACAGGTTTCAAACAAAAAAAATTTAGCATAGACACTAGGTTACTCAGTACAATGTATCTGTCTAGCGACACCTGTTATTTGTTCTTTTTCTTATTTCTTTGTCCTGCTCACTGAGAAGGCCGCACATGCTCAGTTTCATCCTTCAACTGCCTCCTGAGCTGTGATAGGCAGAGCATGGACACACCCCCTGAGCTGTGATAGAGAGAGCTGAGACACACCTCCTGAGCTGTGATAGGGAAAGCTGAGACAAGCCCCTTGAGCTGTGATAGGGAGAGCTGAGACACGCCTCCTGAGCTGTGATAGGGAGAGCTGAGACACGCCCCCTGATATGTGATAGAGAGACCTGAGGCACGCCCCCTGAGCTGTGATAGGAAAAGCTGTGACACGCCCCCTGAGCTGTGATAGGTAGAGCATGGACACGCCTCCTGAGCTGTGATAGGGAGAGCATGGACATGCCCCCTTATGCAGCAGAAAAGACACGCCCCTTGAGCTGTCAGCTTGATATAAATCTAGCAGAGCAATGAATGAGTATATCTCTGGATCCATGTGAGGTACAGGGCTGGTTCTAGCTTTGTTAGAAAGAGGTTGTCATGTCCTATATGATGTCTGATTTTCATTTTTTTTGTTAGCCATGGGATAACTCCTTTAAGGCAGTGTCCCCAATTACTGTAGGTCATCTGGTCTCTAGTTAACACCAAAGATGTAATTCTCTGACTTCAGTGAACCAAGCTCCTGTCTGACAACTGACTCTGTCTCTTAGCCGTCTGCCCTGACTTCCTGTATCACGGATATGTGCCTGCACCTATGTCTCTAAGACTCTAATCTCCTAGGTCAGCTGCCGAAAATACCAGGACTTCTCCAGGAGAAGCAGCATGGTTGGTTCCCTGCCGAATGGAGAATACCAGGGGCCTGCCAGGATAATGCCCTCACGACTAGACCAAATCCATACTGGTTAGTGGGCACAATGGGTCCACACTCAGTGCCCATAACTGTGGGCATCGGCTCATCAAGCATCTGCATCCTCCAGGATACATTGAAACATACATACATACATTGAAACCAGTTCTTGTCAATCGTTCCTCCCACATGCAAAAGAATCTCTCACAAATATTGTAGCTCCAGAGATACATATGGTACGTAATGTCCCCCCAATTTCTTGGCTCTAGAGAGAGATGTATATTAGCTATATAGTACATAGTCTATAAGGATTAAAAAAGCTCTTCATCCACCAGTTCATCCTGTTCTCAAGGGGGTTTTCCAGGGATTTGATATTGATGACCATTTTTCAGGATAGATCATCAATATCTGGGGTGCCAATCATGACCTGTGATGGCCTGTCCTGAAGATAGACCCTGAATATCAAATTCCCGGAGAACCCCCTTTAATATTAGAACGTGATATAAACACCAAGAGGACAAAGGTTTTACAGCTCCAGATATGTGTCCAAGAGATGGAAAAAATAGAAACATTTTGTCCATGGAAACAAATACAGATCTGATGTGACGAGTGCGGGAAACGTTACAATGGAGCACAACGAATATGAAGAAAACATTTCAGGCCTCGATGAAGGTTTTTATTGTTCTGTGTCAGTTTATTTGTCAGGAATCGAGAACCTGGTGAGGTCGTAATGGATGTATGTCAAGGATACGATGTCCCCAGTCATTCACCACACACAGATTTACAGGACGGGGGGTTGTGTACAGTTATATATATGTTATATAGACTAGAGATGAGAGAATCATGAGGTGACACGAGGTGGCTTCACGTGAGGTTTCTTTTCTGATTTCTGTATAAAAACTGCTTCAATGATGCAAAGAACTGTGCTGAACATTTCTCCATTGTGTTCCTGTTGGATGTAATAAACAAGAAGCATCAGTATATGAGGTGTAAAATATCACAGGGCAATGATTTAAAGGGGTATTCCCACCTGTAGGATATGTCATTGCCTTCTGACTTCTGGGACCCTCAGCCATCCTGAGAATCAAGGGGTCACAGTGCTGCACCATCTCCAGTGCTTTCCCTGCACTGAAGCTGGTTCCACACATCATGACATATTCCAGTGAAGTGCCATCAGATGGTAAGATGGTAATATCCCTTTAAATATCCACCAGCAATAACCTGCTGTGCATAGGATCCACCATTATAGGATCAAATTATCATAAAGGGGAACTCAATTTGGCTAAAAAGCCTGATCATAGGGAAGGGGGGGCATAGATCATGGAGAAGATGTCACTTGGCAATTAGAGGGATCTTAACTATTGCAAATTTGTTGCACTTTTTGATACACATAGAGGAATAGTTTGCAGAATACCTTTAATTCAGACACATGTTTAAAGGGGTACACCCACCTCAGACATGTATAGTATATGTACAGTCTATGCCATACATGTATGATAGATTATGGGTTCTTCCTCTGGGATCCTCATTTATCTGTAGAACGGGGCCCCCCTGATCCCATCCTGCTTGGATAATGGTGGCCAGAGGTGGTTGGGACTAATTAATAGTGTAACACTTGGCTATTTCCTGACAACCTCTGGCCACCATATCCAGGCTGGATGGTCAATGGGTCAGAAGGGCTTCATCCTAAACATGGCTTTCCGTCCCAGAGGTAGATATCTTGTGCATAGACAATAAGTGACTCAGACGAGAATAACTTTTTTTTTTTTTTTTTTTAAATCAGATCGTTTTTATAGTATTTTCAAAGATTTCACATTCCAGTAATATCTTAATCAGTACATGTTAGTTGTTGTGATTACATCCAAATAAATATTCAAACAATGTCTATTGAGAAGGCTTTTTGTATGATATACTGTATATGTATACAACTAGAGCTGAACATTGCCATAACATATGTATTAAATCTGCAGGTTCCCAAGAACATCGAGGACATTTAGCGTCCAGTCTAATACCTATTCGGTGTAAAAACACTGGCGTTTTGTACACTCGATGAATGATAAACAGTTGTGAAAGCTTACCACCTTCTCTTTAAGACGCAGGCACCTAACTCAGGGGTGCACCAAGCCTTTCTGCGGCCTGAGGCCAAAACCAAAATGCCTCCCACCAAATTGCCAATTTCTTAACCTAACCCCTTCCCTCCAGCTCTACTGTTAAAGACAGACTCAGAAAACATTACGTACAGCGCTACAGAACATACAGGGTAATACAGAGCCTCATACCTCTTACATCCAGTGACGTCTCCTCTGATGTAGATGTTCTCTGTCCTCATCTTCTCCATTCAGACCAGACCGCCATGATGATTTCTTTCAGCCATCTCTTGTCTCTGCAGAGTTTGACAACTACTTTTCCATCCTCCTCCCAACCCTCTGAAAACCCCATCCTGCCACTTCTAATACTGTGCCCGCTGTGCTCCCCAATAATATACTGCAGAAACAGTCCACATTAAAATAATATCACCATACAGATAGTGCCCCTTTAATAATTGTTGGCACACGGTGCCCTACAAACAGAGTCCATGAAACTTATAGTGCCATAACCATAATGTCCCCCCAAAATAATTGTGCTAAGCTGGTACTGTGCCAGGGTGCCTCCCAATGTAACAGTCCTCCCAAAAGTCCCACCAATAGTAATAATTCTCTGCCAGAGTGCACTGTGTGGTAACAGTGCACCCAATAGAAATAATGTTCCTCATTTCCCCCCAGAAGTAATAATGCCCCCATAGTGCCCCCAGTAGTAATAATTCCCCATATAATGCATGCCTTTTCCAAAAAATCCCCCCTTATAATGTTTGCCAGTAAATTTATTCCCCATTGCAATATGTGCCAGTACAAAAATACTCCCTGATAATGTGTGGCAGTGCAAAAAATACCCTTTTAGTGCCCCATGTAGAACAAATATCTCCACAGTGGCCACCTTAGAATGTGTGCCAGTACAAAAATGCCCCCTTATAATGTGCGCTAAGTACAAAAATGCTCCCTTATCATGTGTCAGTACAAAAATGACCCCATTTAATGCCCCAGTACAACAAATGTCCCCATAGTGGCCCCTTAAAATGTGTGCCAGTGCAAAAATGCTCCTTTTTAGAGCAGCAATGTCCCAAAAGTGCATTCTCCTTTTATATGTAGAGATGAGCGTTTCCACAATGGAAGCGCTCATTGCCCATGGCCCTTCCGATTTCCCCCTCTTGCCCCTATCTGGTGCTGCTTGAGGCAATCGCCTCACCTCGCCTCATTGGCGGTGTACCCCTGATCTAACTGTAGTAAAAAGGTTGTGCAAAAAATAAATGCTTGCTTTCTCCCCAAAACAGCGCCACACCTGCCGGCAGGTTACGTGAGGTATAGCAGTTCAATTTCATGTACTTCAAAAGCTTAGTTACAATACAGGACACAACCTGTGGACAGGGGTGGCGCCATTTCTGCACCTGAGTAGCCATGTTTTTTAAATCCTGGACAATCCAGGGGAGGGGGACATAGACAGTAGAGGGCCCCTGTGCAGATATAGTATGTGGGCCCCTTACTTTTTAATTTATTAAGAGTGAAGGGTTAATTTTGGGGATCCTCATCACTTACTATGGCTCTGTAGTCCAACCTTCAGCTAATAGCGGTATGGGCCCCCCTTGCCTAATTGGCCCCTATGTAGCTGCACAGTGTACACCGACGTGTACTGCCCCTGCGGACAATCCCTTTAAGGCTTTTTGAAAGAGACTTTATTTAGCATCAATGGGGGGGGGGGGGTTTAGTCAGTTTTGCTTGAGGCAACAAATGTATCAAACTGTTGCCGTACATTTGTTGCATCTCTGAATAGGTCGGGGACGGTTCTCCAATGTTTTTCCCATTTTATGGCGCCCATTTCCCCCTCCTTGCACATGTAAAATGAAGTGAGAGGCTGAAAACTGCTCAGTCCTAAAAACAAGATAAAAGTTATAGAGAACAAGCAGTGAAAATTGAAATGTTCTGCTTCTTGCAGGGAACGTTATCACAGCGGGATGGAAGCAATCAGCCCGCCGATCCAGGTGTGTTGGATACAATGGACGGAGCCTTTCACAACCTGAGCCAGAAAATACACTTTCTCCTGTCAGATTGCTAAATATCTTTCTGCTTCAAGAAGTGTCATTTTATGGCAGCCCCTCGCAAGACCCATCACTGCACGGATATCAATCCTCTTACAGGAAGGATGGAAATGTGTGCGGAGCTGATACCAGCGGCACATCGCAGGCTTATATTCCCTAAAAATCACTTCACTGCATCCTGAAATGCTTGAATTCTATTCAATATGGTGGAATTTTCTAGGTGCCATAAGAGAAGGGTAACAAACAATACATACCTCCCAACTTAGTAAAGGGACAAAGAGGGGCTCATTGTGCGGCGCATTAAGCGTGCCACGGCAAATTTTTTCAGCACTAGGCCACGCCCCTAACTCCGCCCAAAACATAACTATAGACCTAATCCCACCCAGTCCCCTTTCATAGTAAATATTCCCCAGTTATGTGCCCCCATTAATATGCTCTATTATGTGCCACCAGCGATATGCCCATCTGTGCCCCCAGTAATATGACCAGTTATACGCCCCCAGTAATATTCCCCAGTTATGTGCTCCCAGTAATATGCCCAGCTGTGCCCCCAGTGATATTATCTGTTATGTGCCCCCAGTAATATGGCCTGTTATGTGCCCCCAGAAATATGCCCTGTTATGTGCCCCCAGTGATATGCCCAGTTGAGCCCCCAGTAATATGATCTGTTATGTGCCCCCAGTAATATGATCAGCTGAACCCCCAGTAATATGCCCTGTTATGTGCCCCCAGTGATATGCCCAGTTGAGCCCCCAGTAATATGATCTGTTATGTGCCCCCAGTAATATGATCAGCTGAACCCCCAGTAATGTGATCTGTTAGGTGTCCCAGTAATATGCCCTGTTATGTGCCCCCAGTAATATGCCCTGTTATGTGCCCCCAGTAATATTCCCTGTTATGTGCCCCCAGTAATATGCCCTGTTATGTGCCCCCAGTAATATGCCCAGCTAAGCCCTCAGTAGTATGCCCACATTGTGCCCCTCACAGAAAGTTAAAAAAACATAAACACCATATAATTACCTTCTTCCTAGCAGCAGAAGCAGCAGGGCATCGCTTGGTCTTGTCTGGAGGGGGCGGAGCCAAGGCTGACTGTCAGCCAGTCCCGCCACCTACCCAGACCAAAGTAGTATTTAATAAATAATTTGCTGCATTGCAGAAAATGTGTTTTCTTCAGGGTGTTTTCTTGCACTGTGTTTGTGCATTTTTGCAATCTTTTACAAAACGCAGCATGCTGTCGGTGTGGTGTTTTGTTTGCCTTTTTTTCTAAGGAATCTCTATGGAATTTGGACAATGGCAGAGGGGGGCAAAGGGCTCATGTACATGAACATATTTTCTTTCCATGTCCATTACATTTTTTTGCGGACCGTATGCAGAACCATTCATTTCAATGGGTCCAGAAAAAAACGGACGGTACTCCATGTGCATTCCATTTCTGTATGCCTGTATTTCCGTTCCGCCAAAAAGTACATGTCCTATCGTTGCCCACATTACGTACAAGGATAGGACTGTTGTATTAGGGGCCAGCTGTTCCATTCCGCAAAATACAGAATGCACATGGACAACATCCATATTTTTTCTCGGATCTGTTTTTTTGCGGTTCACAAAATACATATGGTCGTGTGCATGAGCCCTCAGCGGGAAAAAAGCCTTAGCCTGCTTTTGGACAAATAGTTGTGACTCTAGTAACACCCCTACTGATAAGTGCACTTAGGGACTGTGTAGTGCAACTGTAGCATTATTTTTTTAAGGCTGTCTCGATCTTTAGAAGGACGACAGATAACACTGCATGCATGTATGAGTGTGGAGTTTGAGGCTTTTTGTTTTGGCAGTACCCTGTAGATTGTAGCATGATGTGCTATAAGCCATACTTCTGAGTGTCTCATTTCGTGACGTCTTGGTAACTCTGTGTGCACGGGCTGCCCGTCTTTCTTGCTTTGCAGTAAGGTCTCACTTGGTGATAACCAGACATATGTTCACTTGAAATGTTTGCACCGCCTCTATGATCCACTGACAGAACTATCAGCTCATTAGTGACTCTACAGCTGCCTGTTGATTCATGAAGCAGTGGAAAGAGTCAGACCGCTGAGAACCAAGGGAAAACTGAAATATTTTATTTCTGTAAGGCTTGTGAAACCAGCAGATCAGAACCCGACAACCTATATTCACTCTTTCCAGAGTATCCGACAACTCTTTTAACTCTTTATCAGTGTAAATTAAACAATGATGTCACAGTACAGAGATAATAAACATGGTGATGTCACAGTACAGAGATAATACACACAGTGATGTCACAGTACAGAGATAATACACACAGTGATGTCACAGTACAGAGATAATAAACACAGTGATGTCACAGTACAGAGATAATAAACACAGTGATGTCACAGTACAGAGATAATAAACACAGTGATGTCACAGTACAGAGATAATAAACACGGTGATGTCACAGTACAGAGATAATACACACAGTGATGTCACAGTACAGAGATAATAAACATGGTGATGTCACAGTACAGAGATAATACACACAGTGATGTCACAGTACAGGGATAATAAACACAGTGATGTCACAGTACAGAGATAATACACACAGTGATGTCACAGTACAGAGATAATAAATACAGTGATATCACAGTACAGGGATAATAAACACAGTGATGTCACAGTACAGAGATAATAAACACAGTGATGTCACAGTACAGGATAATAAACAGAGTGATGTCACAGTACAGGATAATAAACAGAGTGATTTCACAGTACAGGGATAATAAACACAGCGATGTCACAGTACAGGATAATAAACACAGTGATGTCACAGTACAGAGATAATAAACACAGTGATGTCACAGTACAGAGATAATAAACACAGTGATGTCACAGTACAGAGATAATGAACACAGTGATGTCACAGTACAGGGATAATAAACACAGTGATGTCACAGTACAGAGATAATAAACACAGTGATATCACAGTACAGAGATAATAAACACAGTGATATCACAGTACAGAGATAATGAACACAGTGATGTCACAGTACAGAGATAATAAACACAGTGATGTCACAGTACAGAGATAATACACACAGTGATGTCACAGTAAAGGGATAATAAACACAGTGATGTCACAGTACAGAGATAATGAACACAGTGATGTCACAGTACAGAGATAATAAACACAGTGATGTCACAGTACAGAGATAATAAACACAGTGATGTCACAGTACAGGATGATAAACACAGTGATGTCACAGTACAGAGATAATAAACACAGTGATGTCACAGTACAGAGATAATAAACACAGTGATGTCACAGTACAGGGATAATAAACACAGTGATGTCACAGTACAGGGATAATAAACACAGTGATGTCACAGTACAGGATAATAAACACAGTGATGTCACTGTACAGAGATAATAAACACAGTGATGTCACAGTACAGAGATAATAAACACAGTGATGTCACAGTACAGGGATAATAAACACAGTGATGTCACAGTACAGGGATAATAAACACAGTGATGTCACTGTACAGAGATAATAAACACAGTGATGTCACAGTACATAGATAATAAACACAGTGATGTCACAGTACAGAGATAATAAACACAGTGATGTCACAGTACAGGGATAATAAACACAGTGATGTCACAGTACAGGGATAATAAAAACTACAACATGTGTATTTAGACATCACAGTACACAATAGAAAAAAGTATAATAATGTCACCATGCTCGGACTGGCCCACAAGTATACAGGTGAATCCCCCAGTGGGCCCCTTAGCAAGATGGGCCCCTAGTCTCCCACCCTCAGCACAAGTGGCACATAACACAGACTTACTGTACTACAGACATATATACAATGTACAGCTCCTCCACCAGCCGATGTTCATATAAAAAACCTTATAGAGTATTATAGAAACTCCCCGGTTTATTATTATAGACACAATCAGAGCTGAGATGACTTCTAGGTATAGAGGCAAGACACCAGTGTCCTCTTCTCCCCAGGAAATACAGTATAGACCAAAGGTTTGGACACACCTTCTCATTCAAAGAGTTTTCTGTATTTTCCTGACTATGAAAATTGTAGATTCACACTGAAGGCATCAAAACTATGAATTAACACATGTGGAATTATATACTTAACAAAAAAGTGTGAAACAACTGAAAATATGTCTTATATTCTAGGTTCTTCAAAGTAGCCACCTTTTGCTTTGATTACTGCTTTGCACACTCTTGGCATTCTCTTGATGAGCTTCAAGAGGTAGTCACCTGAAATGGTATTCCAACAGTCTTGAAGGAGTTCCCAGAGATGCTTAGCACTTGTTGGCCCTTTTGCCTTCACTCTGTGGTCCAGCTCACCCCAAACCATCTGGATTGGGTTCAGGTCTGGTGACTGGAGGCCAGGTCATCTGGCGTAGCACCCATCACTCTCCTTCTTGGTCAAATAGCCCTTACACAGCCTGGAGATGTGTTTGGGGTCATTGTCCTGTTGATAAATAAATGATGGTCCAACTAAACGCAAACCGGATGGAATAGCATGCCGCTGCAAGATGCTGTGGTAGCCATGCTGGTTCAGTATAAATCCCCAACAGTGTCACCAGCAAAGCCCCCCCACACCATCACACCTCCTCCTCCATGCTTCACGGTGGGAACCAGGCATGTAGAGTCCATCCGTTCACCTTAACTGCGTCGCACAAAGACTCGGTGGTTGGAACCAAAGATCTCAAATTTGGACTCATCAGACCAAAGCACAGATCTCCACTGGTCTAATGTCCATTCCTTGTGTTCTCTTCTGCTTGTTTCCTGTCCTTAGCAGTGGTTTCCACCATGAAGGCCTGCTGCACACAGTCTCCTCTTAACAGTTGTTGTAGAGATGTGTCTGCTGCTAGAACTCTGTGTGGCATTGACCTGGTCTCTAATCTGAGCTGCTGTTAACCTGCCATTTCTGAGGCTGGTGACTCGGATGAACTTCTCCTCCGCAGCAGAGGTGACTCTTGGTCTTCCTTTCCTGGGGCGGTCCTCATGTCAGACAGTTTCTTTGTAGCGCTTGATGGTTTTTGTGACTGCACTTGGGGACACTTTCAAAGTTTTCCCAATTTTTCGGACTGACTGACCTTCATTTCTTAAAGTAATGATGGCCGCTCGTTTTTCTTTACTTAGCTGCTTTTTTCTTGCCATAATACAAATTCTAACAGTCTATTCAGTAGGACGATCAGCTGTGTATCCACCTGACTTCTGCCCAACACAACTCATGGTCCCAACCCCATTTATAAGGCAAGACATCCCACTTATTAAACCTGACAGGGCACACCTGTGAAGTGAAAACCATTTCAGGTGACTACCTCTTGAAGCTCATCAAGAGAATGCCAAGAGTGTGCAAAGCAGTAATCAAGGCAAAAGGTGGCTACTTTGAAGAACCTAGAATATAAGACATATTTTCAGTTGTTTCACACTTTTTTGTTAAGTATATAATTCCACATGTGTTAATTCATAGTTTTGATGCCTTCAGTGTGAATCTACAATTATCATAGTCATGAAAATACAGAAAACTCTTTGAATGAGAAGGTGTGTCCAAACTTTTGGTCTGTACTGTACCTTCTCAGAGTTGCTGCAGGGACCCATATTCAATCATCTGGTAGCATCTCATTGCTGTGTGAGCGGGTAATATTTAAATAATAATGGGTAAAATTTAAAAAAAAAAGAAAAAGAAAACGGGCTGGCTAGATGGAGATGGCCGGCCCGTTGCGAGCAAATGGATCAGGTAAGTTATTTTTTTTTACACTATTTCAGGTTAAATAGATTTGCCGCAAATTGAATTTTTCCTGAAATTCGGATCGAGGTCCACTTTGTGGACTTTGATTCCCTCATTAGTCGTCATCTGTAACTGCATGTTGTGTCTGAGCGGAGATGGGCCACTTTGGGTGTTCGGGCCCTCATGCCTATCACCCTGGTTCTCTGTCTCCGTGGACAGGACACAATGGCGGAGGAGTGAGCGGTCTCATACATGAAGCCAGTAGATGTGACTTATTCCCTGTACAGCTGGAAATGTCTCTAAATGCTGTTTACTTAAAAGCCGGGATTTACATCCATTGATCCGGCCGCCGTAATCTGGGGATGAATAGGTTCTTCAATAATTCAGAGATGTTTATTTCCTCCTCAAAGATTAAGTGTTCGTCTAGAGCTCAAGTGCACTCAGGTCGGGACTCCGGACAAGCCCTAAAGAAGATTAACAAGGAAGAACATGAAGATACCCCTGAAAATACGGCTCCTGCACCCCCTCCCAGCCGGGAGCAGATACCATTCTAATGCCAGGAGTCATGAATAAGCTGCAGAGATCCTTCACTTCTGCTCCCAGACATGAGAGCAGCAGCTAAGAATGATCGGAGCAGAAAGAGATGAACCAGTAACTCCTCTGACTGATCAGAGCAGAAAGAGACGAACCAGTAACTCCTCTGACTGATCGGAGCAGAAAGAGACGAACCAGTAACTCCTCTGACTGATCAGAGCAGAAAGAGACGAACCAGTAACTCCTCTGACCGATCAGAGCAGAAAGAGACAAACCAGTAACTCCTCTGACTGATCGGAGCAGAAAGAGACGAACCAGTAACTCCTCTGACTGATCAGAGCAGAAAGAGACGAACCAGTAACTCCTCTGACCGATCGGAGCAGAAAGAGACGAACCAGTAACTCCTCTGACCGAGCGTCTGGACGACTTCACAACACTGGGTGACTGGGCAGAACTCAGCTCTAAGATCAGAAGAACTGACCAGGTGATGGAGACGTCTCAGTCTAATGCAGCAGAATAATCTTCATCAAACCCCATATTCTTGCTTTACGGCTTGCACCGTAACTCGCGTTATAAATGTCAGGCGGGGAACACGGTCACTTATGGGGAAGTTATTCCTAAAAAGAAGCTACTCCTAGTGGGATCCCTCCAAATGTCCAGTCATTGTGCCCTGTGTCCTACCTCCTCTACTGGCGTTGTCTAAGTGAAACCCCTCAATTTTCACAGTACCCCTGGTGGTGGGGATAGGCTTTCCCGAGGGGAACACCAGGTCACTACATCTTGAGGAGGATAGGCACACGAGGTGTATGTTCCAGGAGGTACCTGACCAAGGTACCAGAGGTACAGACGTAGTCAGCAGGCCGAGTCGTAACCAGGAGCAACAGTGCAGGACCAAAGGATGAGGCAGAGGTGAAGTCAGACAAGTAATAGGTCAGGGCAGGCAGCACAGGTACAGGTCAGGCAGTCTGGGATGGCAACAGGAGAGTCAAAGCGAGCAGGCAGGGATCAGACAGTTAGCGGAGTTGAGGATCACAAGCAGAGATATCAGAAACCTTAGAAGGACCTTGACACTGAGTCATCTGGGAAGGGGACTGAGACAGAGCCCAGGACTGCAGCAATGAATGGAGATGCACAGGCAGCAGATCACGACTGAACACGGTACCCAGGGCTGCGGCGGTAAGCAGGAGAACAGCAGCGCATGGCAGGTGCTGTTACACATTTTTTCGTTATGTTTCACCCTTTCCCTTCACAGGGACGACAGGATGAACATTTTCTTCTCACGTAACACACTAGACCGGTATGGGGAGTTGACATAGTCACTGGAGAGGAGCTACCACGAAGCATGAGGAAATTTGGCTAATTGAATTTTCCCAGAAATTTGGATTGAATTCCACTTTGTGGACTTCAATTCACAAACACTCGTAGTCACCACCGTTTTGACATTTCAAACGGTTACATAGTTACATATTTGTTAAAGAGGCCCTCTCCCCGCTCCTGACATGCCTGTTTTAATAGCTTTATGCATTCCCCATGTAATAACAAGTCTGGAACATCTATTCTTATGTCTCTATGTTGTGCCATTCCTTTATTATTTTCACTAGAAGTTATGGATGAATTGCTATTTGCCTTCAGTAAGGGAACAGAGGGGAGGTAACCAGTTGGGGGTGTGTCCCTGCACAGTCTCACTCTAGCCAATCAGTGCTGCCATGTTCAGACTGTGCGGGGACACCCCCCCCCAACTTGTTACCTCCCCTCTGTTCCTTTACTGAAGGCAAATAGCAATTCATTCATAACTTCTAGTGCAAATAATAAAGGAACAGCACAACATAGAGACATAAGAATAGATGTTCCAGACTTGTTATTACATAGGGAATGCATGAAGCTATTAAAGGCATGTCAGGAATGGTGAAAGGTCCTCTTTAAGGTTGGAAAAGGACAAAAGTCCAACAAGTCCAACAAGTACTTATTCCCATCCCGGACATTTATGGATCTGGATTTGCCAGAAATGTCCAATGAGTTCTGGTCCCACATATAAGACCTGCACCCGTCCCTGGGTATGAGACCTCAGACTCGTCCCCTCCACACTGCGCCGCTCTCTCCATTACTTTCTATGGCAGTATCAAAATTGGCTGGGCACGCTGAGTAATTTTTGAATCTTCCATACAAATAAATGGAGAGAACCTTGCATGCTCTATCCACAGCAGCCTGAAAATTGGTGGACCCGTCTACAAGACTGAGACCTGCACTTACCCGAAATTGACGGCATAACCTGTGCCACAAATGTCCGAGATGGGATCAACACCTTACTGATATACTGAGCCCGAAGGTAGAGATTGATTCACTATTGTTTCTGGGGGGGTGACAATTTTTTTTCTTAGGGTCTTATCAGCCCTGTACATACCCGCACTAAGCTTGTTTGTTCTACAATTCCCTGCATTGCGTTCAATCCAGGATTTATTGATTTCTTTCCAGTGTACCATATACTCAGCTCTGCTACATCATTGTTACTGAGCCTCAGCTGACTACTTTTATAACTACCCTGCACTGCTACATTATTAAAGTTATTAAACCTACACATGTTTAACTGTCCTCCCTGACCTACCCACCAGTGTATTGCATACCCAGCTCTGCTACATCACCATAACTGAACTTTGGTTCATCTGATTACCTTCTCGCACCACATGCAAAAATGTTGCATACCAGGCACTGCTACCTCACTAGTATGGAAAGTTGACTTCTAACTACTGACTACAGCACACACAGCTCTGCTACATCACTCTTATGAACTCTTAGTATATAAATGTATCAGTTTGCTTATGCTCCTGGACTGCCTCACCTATCTAAGACAGATGTAGCATTCCCTATCTTCACCACTGTAGTACACTGCGCATTAATGTTGTATACCTATCCTATATATATGTAGCGGTGAACTCAGTTACGTTCCCAATGTACAACAGGAACCGTATCGTTCTAGGCTGGTGGTAGTATATAGAATTGGCATGGCATCTCTATAACGGTATATCACCTTCTCCTATGATTCTTTATAGACAGTTATCAAAAACTCATCATCTTCTATCCCACATCATTGAATCAATGGGATAAACACTGACAACCATTAAACTCAGTGGAGCATCTCAAGATGTTTATATCCTAGTCTTGAAATCTTCTCCTATTTGTAAGATAATGTATAACTCATCAAGCCCCTTCATGCTATGAGTCAATGGTGGTCCAGAAATATAAATAAGGGATCACATATGAAGTTAAAGTGGAATTCCCCTTTAAGAGTCATGTTATAGACGGGAGAAGTCTTTGAGAAGTTCAGACATCATATTCCAGACCCGACAAATACCAGTAACTTATGTGAGACGCCTCGTGGTGTAAACGGCAGCAGATCAGAGGATTTCAGCACCGCGGAGAGCTCGCTCTAACGCCACAATCCCTCCGCGGGGAGGTTTATGTCACTGAGCAAAACGGAGGCTTCATGACATTACTCGCTTCTACATAAACACAATGCCGTCCCTCGGCTGGTCATTATTCCTATTTAAGACCGAGCATAGAAATAAGCTTTACTGCGGCTCCTACTTCATCTCCCGAAAACAAGAATAAAGAATGAACACAAATCAAGGAAATGTCCCTGACACCCGAGAAAGGACAGGGAATAAAAGCCGAATATTCACATCTACAAACGCTAAGAACTGAAATAAAACCTTATAGTACACAAAAAACAGACATGAGCAAAAAATACCAGTATATAATTATATACAGGAGATACCCAGGTTATACCAGCATGCTCCATATCACTATATACAAGAAGATGTATAACTTATACCAGCTGTACATATATAATTATATACAGGAGATACCCAGGTTATACCAGCATGCTCCATATCACTATATACAAGAAGATGTATAACTTATACCAGCTGTATATATATAATTATATACAGGAGATACCCAGGTTATACCAGCAAGCTCCATATCACTATATACAGAAGATGTATAACTTATACCAGCTGTACATATATAATTATATACAGGAGATACCCAGGTTATACCAGCATGCTCCATATCACTATATACAAGAAGATGTATAACTTATACCAGCTGTACATATATAATTATATACAGGAGATACCCAGGTTATACCAGCATGCTCCATATCACTGTATACAAGAAGATGTATAACTTATACCAGCTGTACATATATAATTATATACAGGAGATACCCAGGTTATACCAGCAAGCTCCCTATCACTATATACAGAAGATGTATAACTTATACCAGCTGTACATATATAATAATATACAGGAGATACCCAGGTTATACCAGCATGCTCCATATCACTATATACAGAAGATGTATAACTTATACCAGCTGTACATATATAATTATATACAGGAGATACCCAGGTTATACCAGCATGGTCCATATCACTATATACAAGAAGATGTATAACTTATACCAGCTGTACATATATTATTATATACAGGAGATACCCAGGTTATACCAGCATGCTCCATATCACTATATACAAGAAGATGTATAACTTATACCAGCTGTACATATATAATTATATACAGGAGATACCCAGGTTATACCAGCATGCTCCATATCACTATATACAAGAAGATGTATAACTTATACCAGCTGTACATATATAATTATATACAGGAGATACCCAGGTTATACCAGCATGCTCCCTATCACTATATACAGAAGATGTATAACTTATACCAGCTGTACATATATAATTATATACAGGAGATGCCCAGGTTATACCAGCATGCTCCATATCACTATATACAGAAGATGTATACCTTATACCAGCTGTACATATATAATTATATACAGGAGATACCCAGGTTATACCAGCATGGTCCATATCACTATATACAGAGGATGTATAACTTATACCAGCTGTACATATATATTATATACAGGAGATACCCAGGTTATACCAGCATGGTACATATCACTATATACAAGAAGATGTATAACTTATACCAGCTGTACATATATAATTATATACAGGAGATACCCAGGTTATACCAGCAGGGTCCATATCACTATATACAAGAAGATGTATAACTTATACCAGCTGTACATATATAATTATATACAGGAGATACCCAGGTTATACCAGCAGGGTCCATATCACTATATACAAGAATATGTATACCTTATACCAGCTGTACATATATAATTATATACAGGAGATACCCAGGTTATACCAGCAGGCTCCATATCACTATATACAAGAAGATGTATAACTTATACCAGCTGTACATATATATTATATACAGGAGATACCCAGGTTATACCAGCATGGTACATATCACTATATACAAGAAGATGTATAACTTATACCAGCTGTACATATATAATTATATACAGGAGATACCCAGGTTATACCAGCAGGGTCCATATCACTATATACAAGAATATGTATACCTTATACCAGCTGTACATATATAATTATATACAGGAGATACCCAGGTTATACCAGCAGGCTCCATATCACTATATACAAGAAGATGTATAACTTATACCAGCTGTACATATATAATTATATACAGGAGATACCCAGGTTATACCAGCATGGTCCATATCACTATATACAAGATGTATAACTTATACCAGCTGTACATATATAATTATATACAGGAGATACCCAGGTTATACCAGCATGCTCCATATCACTATATACAGAAGATGTATAACTTATACCAGCTGTACATATATAATTATATACAGGAGATACCCAGGTTATACCAGCATGGTCCATATCACTATATACAAGAAGATGTATAACTTCTACCAGCTGTACATATATAATTATATACAGGAGATACCCAGGTTATACCAGCATGCTCCATATCACTATATACAAGAAGATATATAACTTATACCAGCTGTACATATATAATTATATACAGGAGATACCCAGGTTATACCAGCATGCTCCATATCACTGTATACAGAAGATGTATAACTTATACCAGCGGTACATATATAATTATATACAGGAGATACCCAGGTTATACCAGCATGGTCCATATCACTGTATACAAGAAGATGTATAACTTATACCAGCTGTACATATATAATTATATACAGGAGATACCCAGGTTATACCAGCATGCTCCATATCACTATATACAGAAGATGTATAACTTATACCAGCTGTACATATATAATTATATACAGGAGATACCCAGGTTATACCAGCATGCTCCATATCACTATATACAGAAGATGTATAACTTATACCAGCTGTACATATATAATTATGTACAGGAGATACCCAGGTTATACCAGCATGCTCCATATCACTATATACAGAAGATTTATAACTAATACCAGCTGTACATATATAATTATATACAGGAGATACCCAGGTTATACCAGCATGCTCCATATCACTATATACAGAAGATGTATAACTTATACCAGCTGTACATATATAATTATATACAGGAGATACCCAGGTTATACCAGCATGCTCCATATCACTATATACAGAAGATGTATAACTTATACCAGCTGTACATGTATAATTATATAGATGCCCAGGTTATACCAGCATGCTCCATATCACTATATACAAGAAGATGTATAACTTATACCAGCTGTACATGTATAATTATATAGATGCCCAGGTTATACCAGCATGGTCCGCAGGACATTTACGTCCCATTACACCAGTGATACATTGAATCTTGGTGTAATTTTTTGGTTTGATGCCTTCTTCTGCTGATATTACTGAGTATAGGCTCTGCAGGACACAAAGCGTTAAACACGTGTGTTGTCCGCCATTACCGCCAGAGTATCGGCATCATTATAATTCTCCCATGATATTGTGTGGATATTGGGGAGATATTTTTCTGGCTGCACATTGAGCCGGAGATTATCGGCGAGTGATGTGTGACTTCGCCGCTTTGTGTCAGATGTGCTTCGCTGGCATCCACTACGCTGAGACGTTGCAGGGATTTTTTCCGTCCTCGCTGCCAGATGGACCCCTCTGCTGCTGCCAGTTTGAAAGATATTTCGGAGAGCCTGCTTTCCATTTACATCTGACAGAGATCCTTCAGGAAGAAAGAGTGGGAGGGATTCTGCAAACCTCGCACAGCGGGGCGCCCGACTCCCTAACTTGCATCTTTCTGTGCAGACAGTACCTTGTATTTATAGAGCTGAGAAAGTTTTAGAACACCTGACACGTAGAATATGACTGCGGAGCGGCGAGCGCTCAGCCCCAAATCCTCAACTCAGCAGTTAATAGACGGGAATGTTGTGAGTTAGCACTCGGATATCAGGAATAGGTAAATACGTATAGATATCAGTAAGGAGACACCAGAATGGAGGCTCGGCGGGACTGACACAAACCGATCCTCCTTAGATTCTCACCCTTCAGCCCCTCCATCAATATCAGCCATGCTTTGTTTGTGTCCTGTCCGTATGTCCTGTTAGGGGAGACATTATCCAGCTGATCGCAGTATCCAGGAGCGGACTGGGAACTTAAGGAGGCCTTGGAAAAAAATACTACAAGTGGCCCCGTTTTGTTGTTGGGTCCAAATTGATGGAAGGCACGGCCAGCAATACCATATAGTGTCACATTATACCGCCCCAACAGAGCCAAATACCGCAGTCCATCGCAAAATACTACC
The DNA here is from genome assembly GCA_900303285.1 of Rhinella marina. NCBI lineage: Eukaryota > Metazoa > Chordata > Amphibia > Anura > Bufonidae > Rhinella > Rhinella marina. The sequence goes on from ONZH01008657.1 coordinate 70,011, forward strand.
CCTACTGGCTAGCGTGAGGAGAGCTCAGGAGGCCCTCTGGGCATTAGCCCAACGAGAACGTTCCCATTAAGGTCTATGGCCAATCCGCCCCTGGCAGTATCCCTATTTTGTAGCATCCGCAGCCACACCCTGACAATCAGATGGGCAGGGGCCGAGGCTAAAAATCAGCCCCAGCACACAGACCCCACTGGCCCACAGCCAAAGTTTTCAGTCGTTACAGTTGCAAAGGGTAAGATCTGGGGAAAATCCTCAACAGAATCCCCAAGTACCTCATGCATGAAGCCTTGTGCATGTAGCCAGAAGCTGCTTCAGGGCAGCGAGTTGCCCCAAAAAACTTCTTTAAATGGGTTGTTCACTTCTTTCAGGCACACCCCTCCCCCCCAATGGGACCAGACCCAAGGAGGGAATCATACTCACCTGATCCTCCATGTTGGTTTTTGGCCCCTTCACCACCACTGCAGGTCTCCGTTCTCCGCACATCAACACCCAGTTTGGTGTGGGTCGCGTGGACACTGCATCCAATGACTGTCGGCAGTGGTGATGTGTCTCCCATTAGTCAAGTGACCCAGTGACATGACACATGGGGCAGGGGTGTAACTAAAGGCTCATGGGCCCTGGTGCAAGAGTTCAGCTTAGGCCCCCCTTCCCTAAGTAACATGTAAAATAATTGGCTACAGCGGCACATGTAACCATGTGCTTAGGGAAAGTGACAGATGAGGACCAGAAGACACCTGAAGACAGGCAGGGAGCTAGAACAGAGCGGGGAGGAGCAGGTGAGTAAGGATTTCTCCACACATATTCCAGGCATATTAATTGATTATTGCATACTGTCCCTTTAAGAGACCTGCTGCCAATGCATGCACAGGAACCTCTGCCAGGGTGGTCTCATACAGAAGAGCGCCATCTGGGAGCAGGACACCAGGAACCACCAAAGGTAAACCACCAAGTCATTACATCACCTTTCAAGGGGTCCTGGAAGAACAAAGGATGTGGTCAAGCTCTGAGCCGTGGTCCCTTCTTAGAACTTCAGACATTGCTGGAACCTTCATTCAGAGGCAAAAGTTTTCCGTGTTTGAGGTCTTACAGAATCTTCTTGTTCTACTTGGTTGTCGTAAAACTTGGTGATTATAATAAAGAACATATTACAGAATACTCCAATGTAAAGGTAAAAAAAGAAAGAAAAAAAAAACACCTGTGAAATTATTCAGCTCCGTCTTCTGTTCCCAGGACCAAATTATTCATTGTGAAGTTATTATCGCTTGTAAATTTCCGAAGAGTAATTACCTGTGACTGTGTTCTTACGTGAGTCAGTTTTCAGGACCCGCTCTTCACCTTAGATGTCTGCTCCATGTAAATAAGTCCTGACGGATGAGCAGCTCTCTCACGGGGTGACTCTGGTGGCCTCCAAGAAAACATCTCTGGTTATATGGCATCGGGAAGCTGGACAGAGCAACTAAAGAGAATGAATGAGACAAAGACGTGACCGTGGCCAACCACTGGCCACAACTGTGACCCGCTACAGACGGTGATAGATCACAGAGGTCACGTGTCATTGTGCCAGGATGTAGAGAACGGTGGGAGACCGGGCACCCTCTGAACTGGAGGCTAGTATATCACTTTTTATTTATGTAGACCATGCTGATAAATTTTAAATATACCTTCTCCAACCCCACACACCTGGAAACCATCTTTGAGTCAGTCACCAGGTTGGAATGAACCTCACAGATGGAGCACCTCCCTCCCCAATGCCAATTTCTTAACCTAACCCCTTCCCTTCAGCCCATGTCCCTTCGGCTGTCCCCCCCCCCCACACTCTTGCCCCTACTTGGTGCTGCCTGAGGTGATCACCTCACCTGACCTCATTGACTGTCTCACTGAATCCTGGGCACTTGGTTCTTCTGTGGATGGGTAGGAGGCCTTACACTGTGGCTAGGTTTAAAATATACCTGTCAGGACTCGGGGGTACAGACAACACAAGACAGTGGGCCCTGAGGCTGAACCCACCCACTGTCCCTACCTACTTGCCTCAGACGGCCCTAGGCGGCCGCGGACAACCACGATGGCGTTCCCTATACTGAATAAGTGGAACACCAAACAGGACAGACAAACAACTAAAAACGGACAAAGGAGCAAACAAGGACAGAACCACACAGCAATGCAGTAATATCGGCAATACAGACAAAAGTCAAAGGTCAGGTGGAGGGTGGATAAGTACGCAATCAGAGGGACTAGGAAGGGAACAAACCGGAGAATATACAGGGGAGCTGGGATCCAGGTATGAACCGAAATAGCCAGCAAGCAAGTGAGCAGCTAGCTGACATTTATCCAGGATCAGAGGCTAGGTCCAGAAGCTGATTGGACCAGCCCTGATCTCAGTAACAAGTTCAGCTGAAGCACAAATCCTAAAGAGCACAGTAACTCCTGCATTGCTGGACAAAAGCAAATCAGGTGTGTCACAACAACCCAGGCACAGTTCACACTAGGTATTGCACACCCTGACAGTACCCCCCCTCTTATGAGGGGCCTCAGGACCCTTAGCCAATGGACCAGGCTTAAAAGCGTTAAGTACATGGTATCGCCGAACCAGGCGGAGCGCATGCATGTCCTTGGCAGAAACCCACGTACGTTCTTCTGGCCCGAAGCCCTTCCAGTGGACCAGATACTGTAATGAGCCCTGAACCCAACGAGAACTTAAAATTTCCTCCACCTCATACTCCAATTCACCCTGGATGATGAGCGGAGCAGGAGGAGGCGACGGGGAAACCGGCGGCACATATTTTTTCAAAAGAGACTTATGAAATATAGAACGGATTCGAAGAGCCATAGGCAGTTTCAATCTAAAGGTAACATGATTAATGATCTCCAGAATGGTATATGGCTCAATATATTTGGGCGCCAGTTTCCCTGACTTTACCCTCAATTTCGGATTTCTAGTTGAGAGCCAGACCTTATCACTAGAGATGAGCGAGTAGTGTTCGATCGAGCCGGTATTCGATCGAATACTACGCTATTCGGCATACTCGATTTCAATCGAGTATAACGGCGATGGCGCACTTAGAATTCGTTTCCCCTCCCACCTTCCCTGGCGCTCTTTTTCCACCAATCAACATGCAGGGGGGGTATGACAGGCACGCTGAGCACGCTGGCAGCGCGAAAACGGCGTCTACATGGATTGGCTGGAAAAACCATGTGACCTCGAATATTAAAAACTCAGCTCTTCCTGCTCGTTCGCATATGCTGCGTGAACTTAGTCAGGGACAGAGGCTGGAGAAGGGAGAGATAGGTTTTAGCTGTTGGACAGGCAGGAGCGTGATTAAAAGCCCTTATCAGGGCTACTATAGTGCAGTACAGTGATAGCTTTACTACAAGATACACTTTACAGAGAACGGCTGCCGTATTCAGGGATAGCTGCTGGAGTAGGGACAGAGAGAGGCATTAGTGGTGTATTAGGTGCTCTGCTACATACCAAACTATATTTGGCACTACTGTTCTGCGTTCTTTTTGGCTGCAAAACCCTGTTATATACCTAGTGTGTATATGCACCATCTGATCTGGCAGTATACGGCTGTGAATTTTTATTTTTTTTTAAATACAGTTTATTTGGCTCTAGTGTTCTGGGTTCTGTGTGCCTGCAATACCCTTTTTGTATACCAGGTGTAAATACCCACCGTCTGACCTGTTAGTACACGGCTGTGTACCTAGAAATATAAAAAAATAGGCCTTTTCATTGGCACCTGTACTGTGCGTTCTCTTGCAAAATAATTGTATATACGTAGTGTTCATACACACCGTCTGATCTGTTTGTACACGGCTGTGTACCTAGAAATATAAAAAAAAAAAAGCCTTTTCATTGGCACCTGTACTTTGCGTTCTCTTGCAAAATAATTGTATATACGTGGTGTTAATACACACCGTCTGAACTGTTAGTACACGGCTGTGAAGGCAAAATATTGTAACAAAAAAATAATAAAATGCGGAGGGGGGCTAGCGGAATTGGACGTGGACGAGGACGGGGGCGCGGAAATGCTGTTGGTGGCCTTGTTGAAGCCAGTGGGGATACAATGCGTGCTGGTGAGGGTCAGCCAGGATCCCACTCATCCAGAATCCCTGCCTTTATGGGACAGTTAAGCAGGGGGCGGGTTACACCGCTGTTGAGGCCTGAGCAGGTTGAACAGGTGGTGCAATGGATAGCCGGTAGCGCTTCCACACAGTTGTCCACCAGCCAGTCATCCACACAGTCTCACTCTGACCCTCCTTCCTCCACACCTGGCCAACAGAGTCATCCCACCATTGACCCCTCCCAGGAGCTCTTTTCGGGTCCTTTTTCAGATGTGCCGGAAGAATCCGAGGAGCTAGCAGAGGAATTTGTTTGTAGTGATGCCCAAACACTTGAGTATTCGCCATCTCCTGCTGATGTGGACCCTGAACCAGTTTGTTATCATGAGCGATGATGATGATGAGACGCAGTTGCCATCAAGGGAGGCTGTTGGAATGTCCAGTGGGCAGGAGGATGAGCAGAGTAAGGAAGTGGAAGAGGAGGTGGTGGATGACGAAATGACCGACCCCACTTGGCCAGGGGTGATGTCCAGCGGGGAAAGCAGTGGAGAGGTGGTGGTCTGCGCAGCACCGAAAAAGGCAGCAAGAGGCAGAGGGATGTCCAGAGGCAGAGGGATGTCCAGAGGCAGAGGGATGTCCACAGGCAGAGGGATGTCCACAGGCAGAGGACAGTCCAGACAGAGAAGTGAGGCCACAGCCAGCAGGGCCGAAGCTGTTCCCGGCAGCGGGCAGTCGCGCGAAGCTCCACCATCGAGGCCTCGTACTTCTGTGGTGTGGAGATTTTTTAATGTTTGTGCGGATGACAAACTGAGCGCGGTTTGCACACTCTGCCACTCAAAACTGAGTAGGGGCTCTGAGAAGAGCAATCTGACCACCTCAGGCATGCGGCGTCACTTGGAAGTCAAGCACTGGGCTGAGTGGGAGAGAGCAAACGCAATACAACCTGCGCAAGGTCTTCCTGCCACTGCCTCTTCCCCTTTATTGTGTGCTGCCACTGCGGTCCAGACCTCCAGCCAGGACACCTCCACATCTGCCTCTGCCTCGGCTACTTTGGGGCCTTCTCCTTCAGCCTCCCCTTCCCCCGCATCTTCGCCTGCACCTTCACACTCCTCGTCCCATCAACTGTCCATCTCGCAAGTGTTCGACCGCAGGCGGAAGTACGCCTCGAGTCACCCCCAAGCCCAAGCCTTAAACTGCCACATCTCCAAACTGCTGGCCCTGGAGATGTTGCCGTTTAGGCTTGTGGAGACGCAGGCCTTCCGCGACCTGATGGCGGCTGCCGCACCTCGCTATTCCGTCCCCAGCCGCCACTACTTTTCCCGGAGTGCCGTCACCGCCCTGCACCAGCACGTGTCGCGTAACATCAGGCGGGCCCTGAGGTACGCAGTCAGCGCAAAGGTCCACTTGACCACCGACTCGTGGACAAGCGCTTGTGGCCAGGGACGCTACATCTCTTTGACGGCACACTGGGTGAATGTAGTGGAAGCGGGGACGGGGTCGCAAACAGAGACGGCCTACCTACCACCCCCGCCCAAGATTGCCAGCATGGGTTCTGATAAACCCCCCCCTCCTCCTCCTCCTCCTCCTCCTCTGCCTTAACATCGCCCTCAGCCGCTAGCTGAAGCGTTGCAGCACTGGCGCGGGGAGACGTCAGCAGGCGGTGCTTAAGCTCATCAGCTTGGGCGACAGGAAGCACAGCGCCCCAGAGGTGAGGGACGCCATATTGCAGCAGACGGAGATGTGGCTGTCGCCGCTGCAGCTAGGACCAGGCATGGTCGTGTGCGATAACGGCCGTAACCTGGTGGCGGCTCTGGAGCTTGCCGAACTCAATCAAGTACCATGCCTGGCCCTCGTTTTTAATCTGGTAGTCCAAAAATTTCTAAAGACTTACCCCAACCTGGCAGAGCTACTGGTGAAAGTGCGGCGCTTGTGCGCTCACTTTCGGAAGTCAACTGTAGCTGCTGCTAGCTTAAAAAACTCCAGCAACGCCTCCATTTGCCTGAACATCGGCTGTTGTGCGACCTGCCGACTCGCTGGAATTCCACCTATTCCATGTTGGCCAGGGTGTGTGAGCAGCAGAGAGCATTGATGGAGTACCAGATTATGAATCCACGCGTGCCTCCAACTCAGCTCCCTCAGTTTGCCAACCACGAGTGGCCATGGATGGCAGACGTATGCGATGTACTGCGTATCTTTGAGGAGTCCACCAAGAAGGTCAGCAGCGAGGACGCTATAGTGAGCGTAACCATCCCGCTCCTAGGCGTCCTTAAAGAATCGCTCATCGCAATAAGGGAGAACGCATTGCACGCAGAGGAGACGGGGGTAGGAGGAGACGCAACGGAGCTACACAGTCAGACCACACTTTTGTCTGCTTCACAGTGGCAGTTGCAGGAGGAGGAGGATGAGGAGGAGGAGGACGACGTGGAGGTGGCTGTGGAAGAGGAGGAGGATGCTGGCGGCGAGGGTAGCAGTCAGGCTGTGTGCGTCCCATTGGTTCAGCGTGGATGGGGCGGAGAGGAGGCGGAAGAGGAAGAGGAGGAAATGGCAAGTGATCCTTCTGGTGGGGGCAGTGACGTCATGCCTATTCAGAGTCTGGCACACATGGCTGACTTCATGCTGGGCTGCTTTTCCCGGGACACACGTGTTGTCCGGATAGTGGAGAACAAACTGTACTGGGTCTTCGCACTCCTGGACCCCCGGTATAAAGATAACGTCTCCTCTTTTATTCCGGTAGAGGAGAGGACGAATCGATTGCTGGAATACCAGAGGGAACTCGTGCAGAACATGATGGAGATTTTCCCACCCACCATCGCTGGCGGCAGAGAGGAGAGGGTCTCCCAGAGTCCCACAACATCGATCAGGCCCACAGCCACCAGGGGAACACTCTCCAAGGTGTGGGACACGTTCATGGCACCCCCTCGTGCAACTTCCATCACTGCGGGGCCCGCTATCAGCAGGAGGGACAAGTATCGGCGGATGTTGCGGGAGTACCTGGCAGACCGTACCCCTGTCCTCCCCGATCCCTCGGCGTCCTACACTTACTGGGTCTCCAAGTTGGACACGTGGCTGGAACTGTCCCTGTACGCCTTGGAGGTGCTTGCCTGCCCTGCCGCCAGCGTGCTATCAGAAAGGGTGTTCAGCGCAGCCGGGGGCATTATAACCGATAAGCGCAGCCGCCTGTCAACCGACAGTGCCGACAGGCTGACGCTAATCAAAATGAACAGCAAGTGGATTGACCCGGACTTTGCTTCTCCAACAGTGGAAAGCAGCCAAAAGTGAAGTGCCATCTGTATGAAGTGCCATTTCCTCCTCCACCTCCTTCTTTACCGCCTTAGAATTGCTCCGTAAAAAAAATATATATATATATTTATGGCTCACCTCTTGGGCCTACAAACAATTTTTAAGAGGTCTCACCTCTTGGGCCTCCACATAATTTTTAAGAGGTCTCACCTCTTGGGCCTCCACATAATTTTTAAGAGGTCTCACCTCTTGGGCCTCCACATAATTTTTAAGAGGTCTCACCTCTTGGGCCTACAAACAATTTTTCTCATGCCTCACCTCTTGGGCCTACAAACAATTTTTAAGAGGTCTCACCTCTTGGGCCTCCACATAATTTTAAGAGGTTTCACCTCTTGGGCCTCCACATAATTTTTAAGAGGTCTCACCTCTTGGGCCTACAAACAATTTTTAAGAGGTCTCACCTCTTGGGCCTACAAACAATTTTTAAGAGGTCTCACCTCTTTGGCCTCCACATAATTTTTAGAGGTCTCACCTCTTGGGCCTACAAACAATTTTTCTCATGCCTCACCTCTTCGGCCTACAAACAATTTTTAAGAGGTCTCACCTCTTGGGCCTACAAACAATTTTTATTATGGCTCACCTCTTGGGCCTTAATACAATTGTTAAGAGGTCTCACCTCTTGGCGCCTACAAACAATTTTTAAGAGGTCTCACCTCTTGGGCCTACAAACAAGTTTTATTATGGCTCACCTCTTGGGCCTTAATACAATTTTTAAGAGGTCTCACCTCTTTGGCCTCCACTTAATTTTTTCGAGGGCTCACCTCTTGGGCCTCCACATAATTTTTTCGAGGGCTCACCTCTTGGGCCTCCATATAATTTTTTCGAGGGCTCACCTCAAGCTAACTTTGCGCACTCATTAAAATATTTTCACAACAAGGACCTAAGAGCCCTCGATGGGAGAGCTTTGTGTGGGGGCCTGTTATAGGGAAGAGATGCGGCCCTGCGGGCTCTAGCCTGCCTTCTCCATGAGCCTCTGGCCAGCCCACGGCCTCTTCCTGCCTTTTGCGGTCCTACGCATCCCTCAACATCCCCACTGCTTTACCTGCTAGACATGACACTGGGCCAGGTCGGGTCACTGACTTCGTCATACTCAACCACCTCCTCTTGCACTGCCTCACTTTGCTCCAACAGCCTCCCTTGCTGGCAACTGTGTCTCATCATCGTCCCTAATCATTTTACATTTTAGTGCCCGTTCCACACCACCATCAGCTAGAGATGGAGCTTGCTCCAGTGTTTGGGCATCAGAACAAACAAAATCCTCAGATAGCTCCTGCGATTCTTGCATGGGTGGGAACACTGGTTGATAACATTGGGCAGGGTGGGAGGAAGGAGGGTCAGAGTGAGGTCCCTGCAGTTTCTGCAGGCTATCGACGAGACTGGACTTTGTGGACTTGACTGGGTGGTGGACAGATTTAACAAATCTAGAAGGAGAAGGAGGGGTTTGCCGAGCTGTCTGTAAGGGTTGCGGAAATCCAGACAGAACCAAGGCCCAAAACTTGGGTGGGGGTAGCAGGTTTGCCCGTCCCCGCCTCCACAACATTCACCCAGTGTGCTGTCAGGGAGATGTAGCATCCCCGGCCTCAAACCAAAGTGTTGGTGGTCAAATGGCCTTTTGCAGTAACCGTGTTACTCGGGCGTGGATGATGTTTTGGGACATGTGCCTGGGCAAGGCAGGGATGGCACAGAGGGAAAAATAGTGATGGCTTGATTGCTTTCCCCCTTGCCTATGCCATCTGTGGTTGTCATAGGCAACGTGATTTTAAGGGGTGCAGAATTTTATCTTCTTTTTTGTCTAGTTTGGCTTGGGGTCCATGGCAATGTAGAGGAAAGAAGGTTTCCTTGTATGGTCTCACTTTACAGAGAGGTTAGATTGTCTTTGGAGTGTATTGTTGAGAGGCTGTGATAGTGGCGTAATAGTGCGACTTGGGCGCGTTATATGCACCCAGACATGCTTCCCCTGCTGTCCCAGTTGCATTCCAGCAGTGTTGGCATCCTTTTCTGAGGTTTCAGGGTGGACTTGGTGACCTCCAAGTGGTCGAATTGAGATTTCCAAGTGGCGAGCATTTTTTTCCCATAGACTTTAATGGGATTCGATATTCGGTCGAATAGTCGAATTTCGCGGTCTATTCGAATCGAATTTCGAACTTTCGAATATTTCACTACTCGCTCATCTCTA
>ONZH01008658.1:0-96234 GCA_900303285.1 Rhinella marina
ATGGCGGTGAACCCCCATTGACCAAGTTACTTGAGTAGCAGGTGAAGCCACAAAAATTACACTACAAGCATGGCGGTGAAACAGAGTGACCACAACGTAGCAGGTCAGCACATAAAATTTTACACTGAGCATGGCGAACACCCAACCAATGCTTCAGACTGAGATTGAGTCAAAGGCTGAGCCTCCAGTTTTGGAACAATTGACCCTTTTTGAGTGTCTGTAGTTGAGTTGACCCTCCTGAAAAAAATGTGTTTGAGTGTCTGTAGATGAGCTCCTAAAAAAATTTATTGGAGAGAGGGCCTGTAGGTGGCCCTCCATAAACATTGTTTGTAAAGAGCGCCAGTTGGCCCTCAGAAAAATTGACTGTTGGCTCAGTTTTTTGTGTGCGAAGAGAAGAAGGAGGAGAGGAGAGTTTACATAAAGAATCTTGATGTTGAGCTGCTTTCCCCTGGTGGAGATTTGAATTCCGGTGAAATCCAGGCTTTATTCATTTTAATAAGCGTCAGCCTGTCAGCACTGTCAGTTGACAGGCATGTACGCTTATCAGTGATGATGCCACCAGCTGCACTGAAGACCCGCTCTGACAACACGCTAGTGGCAGGGCAGGCCACCACCTCCAAGGCGTACAGCACCAGTTTAGGCCACGTGTCCAGCTTTGCAACCCAGTAGTTTGTATGGAGGCAAGTGATCATGCAGGATGTTGGTATGGTCAGCTAGGTACTCCCCTCACCATCTTTCTGAACAGCTCCTTCCTACTCTGCTAGACTGGGACGGGTGACATAGTCTTGCTGGGGTGACAAAAAACTGGCAAAGGCCTTGGAGAGTGTTCCCCTGTCAGTGCTTGACAAGCTGCCTGCTCGCTTCCTCTCTCCCGCTAGTTGGCCCACAGAACTACGTTCTCTGCCGCTAGCGGTATCAGATGGGAAGGATAGTTTCAGCTTGTGCACCAGGGCCTGTTGATATTGATTCACTCTCATACTCCTTTTCTCTACAGGAATGAGAGTGGAAAAGGTCTGCTTGTACCGGGAGTCCAGGAGGGTGAACACCCAGTAATCGGTGTTGGCAAAAGTACTTCTAACGTGAGGGTCACGGGAAAGGCAGCCTAACATGAAGTCAGCCATGTGCGCCAGAGTCCCAACATGCAGGAATTCCCTCTCCTTAATAGGCTGACTCTCCATTTCCTCCTCCTCCAACTCCTCCTCTTCAGCCCATACGCGCTCAACAGATAAGAAGGAATGAGCATTGGTACCCTCTTCAGCCTCACCAACATTCTCCTCCTCTTCCTCCTCATACTTCTCCTCCTCCAATACACGCTTAGAAACAGACCGGAGGATGCTCTGGCTATCAAGCAACGTATCTTCTTCCCCCATCTCCTGTGTCAAGCGCAAAGCCTCTGACTTCATGTTGAGCAGTGAGTTTTTCAGCAGACAAAGCAGCGGGATGTTGACGCTGATAATGGCGGCATCGCTGCTGACCACCTGTGTTGACTCCTCAAAGTTGCTTAACACCTGACAGATATCAGACATCCACATCCACTCCTCATTGTAGACTTGAGGAGCTGACTAACCTGACTACCAGTTCTCATGGAAGTTCTCATCTGGCAGTCTACAATCGCTCTGCGCTGCTGGTAAACCCTGGCTAACATGTGTAATGTGGAATTCCATCGTGTGGGCACGTCACACAACAGTCGGTGAGCTGTCAGTTGTAAGCGCCGTTGCACTACCCTGAGAGTGGCAGCATCTCTGGTTGACTTGCGGAAATGAGCACAGATGCGTCGCACCTTGGTGAGCAAATCAGACAAATTGGGGTAGGTCTTGAGAAACCACTGAACCACAAGATTCAACACGTGGGCCAGGTTACGCCCGTTGTCACACACAACCATGCCTGGTTTGAGGTTCAGCGGCGCCAGCCAAAGATCGGTCTGCGCCGTGATGCCCTGTATCAGCTCTTGGGTGTGTGCCTCTTGTCACCTAAGCTAAGCAGTTTCAGCACCGCTTGTTGGCGCTTACCCACGGCAGTTCTGCTTCGCCTAGAGCTACCGACTGAAGGCGTCATGCTCACGGATGGTAATTGAGAGTAGGAGAAGGAGGGGTTGGAGGAAGAGGCATAATAAGTCTGAGAAACCATGACAGAGGTAGGCCCCACAATCCTCGGTGTGGGCAGTACATGAGCGGCCCCAGGGTCAGACTCGGTCCCAGCCTCCACCAAGTTACCCCAATGTGCCGTCAGGAAGATATAGTGTCCCTGCCCGCCAGCACTTGTCCACGTGTCCATGGTTATGTGGACCTTCTCAGTAACCGCGTTGGTCAGGGCACGGATGATGTTCTCTGACACGTGCTGGTGTAGGGCTGGGACGGCACATCAGGAAAAATAGTGGCTGCTGGGGACCAAGTAACAAGGGATAGCCACCGCCATCAGGTTGCGGAAAGCCTCAGTCTCTACCAGTCAATAGCGCAGCATCTCCAGGCTCAGCAGTTTGGAGATGTGGATGTTTAGGGCTTGTGCATGTGGGTGGGTAGAATTGTATTTGCGCTTGCGCTCCAATGTCCGATGCAAAGACAGCTGAACGCTGCCCTGGGACACATTGGTGGAGGGTGTGGAGGATCGTGGAGGTGAAGGGGTGGTTGTAGGGCGGGAGGCGCTCGTGCCAGGGTCCTGGGCGTGGGGTTGACTCACAGAGCCAGCATGTGACACAGTGGAAGGAGCAGTGGTGTGACCCGCAGGAGGTGAACGGCCTTGGTTCCATTGAGTCATGTGTTTAGCACTCATATGCCTGCGCATGCTGGAAGTGGTTAGGCTGGTAGTGGTGGCTCCCCTACTGATCCTGGTGTGGCACAGGTTACACACCACAGTCCGTCGGTCATCCTCACTTTCTTTAAAAAACCTCCAGACTTGTGAACATCTAGGCCTCGGCATGGGAGCTTCACTCCGTGAAACAGTTGCTGATCTACTTGCTCTGGCCCTGCTTCTCCTTCTGGCCACCCCACTGCCTCCTCCAACCTGTTCTGGTGCTGCAATTGCCTTTCCCTCAGAAGCACTGTCTTGACTAGGCTTACCAACCCAGCTCAGGTCAGTCACCTCATCATCCACCAGCTCTTCCTCCGACAACTCACTCTGCTCCCCCCTCGGACTTACTGCCCTGCCAACAACGTCACTGTCTGACAACCGTGTCTCATCATCATCATCATCCGACACCTCTTGACACACTACTTGCACTAAGTCCACACTCATCACCCACAGACTGTGAAAGTTTGAAATTTTGGGCATCGGGACAGAGCAACTGCTCCGGTTGCTGCTGAGCAGTGGTTGGGAAGGGTCCTGAAAAGAGTTCCTGTGAGTATGCCGGATCTGAATCCATATTTTCCATGGAGGGGCCAGGCTGGGGGGAAGGAGGTTGAGCTGGAGGAGCCAGAGGTCTACTCCCTTGGCTAGCGTGGGTGGACTGCGTGGAAGACTGGGTGGTGGATAAATCACTGGACACATTATCCGCTATCCACGTCATCACCGGTTTGCACTGTTGTGGTTTCAATAGTGCTGTACCATGTGACCCTGTAAGTTGCGAGATGAAGCTAGGGCGCGAACCTCTGCGGGGTTCCACTGCTCCCTCATCAGCAGGTACTGTGTCACCCTGCCCAGGACCACGGCCTCTGCCCCCCTACATCACTTGGACGCCCACGTCCTCGGCCTTGACCCTTAGCCCTTGGGTTCAACATTTTGTGTATTCACTAAACTGTAGAATTAATATCTGAGTCCAAAAACGTATTCTCTAGACTGCGGCTAGTGTACCGCACACCACACAATTTTTCACTGGACTTTAGTATATATAATTAAAAAAAAAAAAAAAACTTATTCTCTAGACTGCGGCTAGTGTACCGCACACCACACAATTTTTCACTGGACTGTATTAAATGTATCTGAGAGAAAAAACGTATTCTCTAGACTGCTGCTAGTGTACCGCACAACACAGAATTTTTCACTGGACTGTAGTATACATAAGTGATAGAAAAAAACATATTTTCTAGACTGCGGCTACTGTACCGCACACCACAGAATTGTTCACTGGACTGTAGTCACCGCCATGCTGTGTCAGGCTAAATTTTTGGGTGGTTCAGCTGCTATCTTAGTCCAACCAAGCTCCTCTGGGGTTCACCGCCATGCTGTAAACTGCAATCTCAGTCTTAACAAGTCATCCTGGAGTTCATCCCCATGCTGTAAACTGCAATCTCAGTCAAACTTTGTAATTTAGGGTTTCACCACCAAGGTGTGCTAGACTATAATTTTAGCAGGTTCACCTGCAATCTCAGTCACAGACTGTCATTCAGAGGTGCACCACCATGCTTTTTTAAACCATTTGTTTCTGAGTGTCCAGGCTCTCACCCACAATTTTTTGGAGGCTCGCCACTACACTGTCAGCCAAAATTGTCTTGAGGGTCACTGGTGGCCTCTCCTCCACAACTTCAAGGAGGGTTACTACCAGGTCCTGGCACACACACAGTGTCTTGAGGGGCACTAAAAGGCTCTGCACCCACCCATGTGTGGAGACTAATAGGTGGGTGCAGTGTGCGTCTTCGCCCATCTGGAATTAGGAAAGCTGGGCACTGTGCTTGGAGGTCTTTGTATCTGCTGTGAACAGGGTGAGTGAGTGGGTGGTGGGTGCGTGTTTGCCTGTCTGGGATGGGGAGAGCTGGGCACTGTGCTGGGAGAACTTTGTGTATGCTGTGGACTACTGGGTGGGTGCGGGGAGGGAGACGCTTATGCCTGCGTCCTGGGGCGGGGGATAGGACAGCAGTGCCAGCATGGGCAGTGGTGTTACCCGCAGGCGGTGATGGACCTTCGTTGCACCTAGTTGGGTGCTTTACTAACATGTGATGGGCATGTGCCTTGCCCATCTTGGTCTGGGTCAGCACAATTGTCTTGAGGGTCACCACCAGGCTGTTGCACAGAATTTGGTGTAATGGTACGATTAGGCAGCCTCAGAGGCATATATGCATGCTGCCCCTGCTGTTTCCTGCCCATTTCTGTGGTGTTTCCATCATTTTCTGAGGTTTCCAGGTTTTCACACAACCTTCCCTATGCAGAGCTCCGGTCCCCTGCAAAAAATGCTCAAGTCTCCAATTGACTTCAATGGGGTTCGTTATTCGAAACAAGCACCCGAAAAAATTTGACTCGAATAACGAGCACCCGAGCATTTTAGTGCTCGCTCATCTCTATTAGTGATACATTTGAGTCAAGTTTTTTAACCATTATTTACAGAAAATTTGTAAAGTTTTTAAATTTGAATTTCTCTGCTTTTAAGGCAGAGAGTGATACCTCACAAAATAGTTATTACTACTTTACATTTCCATATGTTTACTTTATGGTGGCATCGCTTTGTAAATTTTATTTTATTTTCTTAGGACATTAGAAGGCTTACATTTCTTAACATTTTTAAGGAAATTTCCAAAACCCCGTTTTTCAAGGACCAGTACAGTTATGAAGCCACCTTGTGAGGCTTACATAGTAGAAATCACCCATAAATGACCCAGTTTTAAAACCAAAACCCTTTAAGTTATTCAAAACTGATTTTTTTAAACTTTGTTAACCCTTTAGATATTCCACAAGAATGAATGGAAAATAGAGGTGAAATTTCAAAATTACACTTTTTTTTGCAGATTTTCTATTTTAATCTTTTTTTTTTGTTTTTGGAGGAAGAGTTGACATTTTCATTGGTACCATTTTTGGGTACATATGATTTTTTGATCGTACAATAGTACACTGTTTTTGGCAAGGTGACCAAAAAATAGCTGTTTTTGCAGTTTTTATGGCGGTAGATCATGTGATATTTTTATAGACCAGGTTGTTACAGGTGCAGCAATACCTAATATGTTTTTTTTATTTTTGTTAAGATTTATGTAGTAAAAATATTTTTGAAAAGAAAAAAATCTTGTGTTTGTGTTGCCATTTTCAGAAAACCATTTTTTTTTATTTTTCTGCCGATTTTCTTTTGTGGGGTCTCGTTTTTTGTGGGATGAGGTGACAGTTTGATTGATACCAGTTTTGATAGCTTGGTATTACACTTTTTGTGAGGCAAGGTGAAGAGGTTTTTATTTTTATTTTTTTATGAGTTCACCTGATGGGGTGGATCATGTTATATTTTTATAGACACAGTCACAGAAAAACCACTAAAACTTTTATTTAAGAAAGTAAAATAGGTGGACAAACACGGTGGACATACATAGTAACATACATAGTAACATAGTTTGTAAGGCCGAAAAAAGACATCTGTCCATCCAGTTCAGCCTGTTTTCCTACAAGTTGATCCAGAGGAAGGCAAAAAAAAAACCCTGTGAGGTAGAAGCCAATTTTCCCCACTTTAGGGGGAAAAATTCCTTCCCGACTCCAATCAGGCAATCAAAATAACTCCCTGGATCAATGACCCATCTCTAGTAACTATAACCTGTAATATTATTACCCTCCAAAAATACATCCAGACCCTTCTTGAACTCTTTTAGTGAACTTACCATCACCACCTCCTCAGGCAGAGAGTTCGACAATCTCACTGCTCTTACCGTAAAGAATCCTCTTCTATGTTTATGTACAAACCTTCTTTCCTCCAGACGCAGAGGATGTCTTCCCGTCACAGTCACAGTCCTCGGGATAAATAGATGATGGGAGAGATCTCTGTACTGACCCCTGATATATTTATACATAGTTATTAGATCTCCCCTCAGTCGTCTTTTTTCTAAAGTGATTAACCCTAATTTTGATAATCTTTCTGGGTACTGTAGTCCACCCATTCCAGTTATTACTTTAGTTGCCCTCCTCTGAACCCTCTCCAGCTCTGCTATATCTGCCTTGTTCACAGGAGCCCAGAACTGTACACAGTACTCCATGTGTGGTCTGACTAGTGATTTGTAAAGTGGCAGGACTATGTTCTCATCACGGGCATCTATGCCCCTTTTGATGCAACCCATTATCTTATTGGCCTTGGCAGCAGCATATTAAAGGGATATGTGTATATAGACACAATAGAAGCAGAAGGCAGGGGTGGAGGTAGGCCAATTGTCGTATTGGGGGGAAAAAATCTTACCCTAGGCTTTCCCTCATAAGTCTGAAACCTTGCCTTGAAACGGAAAAGCCGCCCCGATAGGGGCGATCTCATGTCCGGAACCTCCTAGAAATCCTAGTAGGCCTTAAATACAGGATATACACCCACGCCAAAAATTCACCCAAGTGATCACACAAACATCAAGGAGTCAAATAGTCAATCGTCAGATGTCTTGTAATGACTTACAGTAACTTACATATTAAGTTAAATTAGTTGTGAATACCTATCTAGTCTATGTAGACTGTATACCTCAATTGTATTCCAACCACGTATATCAGATGTCAAAAGGGATGAAAACAGCCATTAGGTAACTATAACCCAGATGTCACAAAGGGTAAGAAAAAACAGCCCAACGCGTTTCACCATATCCAGCAACGGATAGGGATCTTCAGGGGATATACAACCAAAGTGGGACAGGTGTCAACATATAATATATGTAGAATCGAGAGATTCAAGTAGTATATATGTTTGAGGAAGTCAAGGTATCACCAGTGGTATAGTTCAAAGATTAAAGTAAAAAATAGGCAGATGGAAAAAAATTAATTAAATCCCCAGATACACGTCAAGTGTATCAAGAGCCACAACACGATAAGACTCAATACAAAAATTAGTATGGCAGACAAAGCTCCATAACCAAAATGGCACGGTATAACCACATTCGCAGTGACCAAGAGATATAATGACCTCAATAACAATGGTCACATAACAGATAAGGGCATGTATATCATTGCCATCATGGTAAAATGTAAGGAGCATGTTTAGGTAAAGAATACTTACGTATCCCTGGGAATAGACAGTTGAACCATTAGTTGTCTAATCACAAGCGCCATGATGCAGTTACAGACGCTCTCATGGGGGCCCAGTATACTGTGTATCTGCACCTCGCTGCTGGGGGATGCCAGGAGAACGCCAAGCGGAAGCTCGCCACTTTTGAAGGTCCCGAGCGCCGCCCTTAGACACGCAATGCTCAGCTGCCGATCTGCGGTGTGTAGTGCGCATGCAAGCAGAGGATCCCAGTGCTGCGTTCCACAGTGCACTGTATACCCCGGCGCAATGTGAATCTGCTAAACTTTATCAACAACAAACACCAACAGATAAAATCGTAATTAATGAACAGGTATTCAGTACTCTCTTGTGCTAATGAATTGATGTACATGTTACCTACCTATCCAAAAACAACAACATTCTACTGCTTACCGAAGATACATAAGGGCTTGGACCCTTTGAAAGGTTGCCCCATTGTATCGGGCGTTGGCAATTTATCCCAATATGCTGGGGTTTATATTGACCAGGTTTTACGTCTCTTTCTCACCACCTTACCGTCTTATCTGAGAGACACCACAGATTTGTTGAAAAGAATAGAGGGCATTAACATCGAACCAGGTACTTTTCTGGCCTCCATAGATGTTGAGGTTTTATATAAATTGATTCCTCATGAGATGGGCTTATCTGCAGTTCAGTATTACCTTAATTCTAGAAGCATTAATTTCATCAACCATTATGATTTTGTACTTCGTTTATTACGTTATGTCCTCACACACAACTATTTTCTCTTCGATCATAAGTTCTACCACCAGCTCAGGGGCACCACTATGGGAAGCCCTTGTGCACCGACCTATGTGAATTTACAACACTAGATTGATGGGGACACACCTGAATTATAATAGAGTGCACATCACAGCCTGGAACAAAGCCAAAGTATAACTATATGAAAAGACAGACCGAAATAGACCGCACATCTAAAAATGTATATTAGTTTTATTGTAAACACACTTCCGCATGATTAAAAATTGTATACAATGAAAAAAAAACTAAAATGGAGGAGCTATGATAAGCTCAACCATACCTCAGACAGCAAGACAAATGCAACAGCCAACACTATCATCAATTCGCCAACATAATTATACAAATGAATAAGAATCTAGAAGTACAACATGATTCAAAAATGTGACATCTAAGAACAAAATTCATCAATAAATATATTCATCTATTCAGGCTTGTGTGTGGCATGCTGTCAAGAGGAAATAGTCCCCAAGCGTATCGCTGATCAAGTCAGCTTCCTGAGGGGTAGTTGCAGGCTGTTGCATTTGTCTTGCTGTCTGAGGTATGGTTGAGCTTATCATAGCTCCTCCATTTTAGTTTTTTTTTCATTGTATACAATTTTTAATCATGTGGAAGTGTGTTTACAATAAAACTAACATACATTTTTAGATGTGCGGTCTATTTCGGTCTGTCTTTTCATATAGTTATACTTTCACCTATGTGAATTTGCTCCTAGGCTGGTGGGAGGACACAATCGTTTTTTCAGATGAAATGGTGATGAGGACATAATTCTTACCCTTTTGGGTACGTTATATAGATGATGTGTTGTTATTTTGGACCGGGTCTATTGACAAATTCAAGGATTTTATGAGGATACTTAATATTGGCTTGTTCTTTACCTCAGAGATTGATGCTAGATCCATTACCTTTTTAGATGTTCAGATTATGAAGGGTGACCAACAAACCCTTAATACCACATTGTTTCACAAAAAGACGGCTACCAACAGTCTGTTAAGGTTTGAAAGTTTCCATCCCAAACCCCTGAGACAAGGGATACCAAAAGGCCAATTTCTTCGAATACGACGTAATTGTTCCGACACCAAGGATTTTGAGCATGAGGCACAACGGTTATTCAACCGTTTTAGAGCAAGGGGATAGCCCAAACAACTACTATTGGAAGCACGGGACCATGCACGTTCTAGAGATCGTGTGTCAGTCCTGCAGTCACGTCCTAAAAAAGAGGACTTGAGTCTAAGAATCGTCGGGACTTATGATATAGGTTCTAACCAAATAAGAGGAATTCTCAATAAATACTGGTCCCTGCTTAAAATGGACCCTGATCTCCATTACTTCCTACCGGAAAGACCGTCAATTATGTTCCGTAGAGGATGCAATGTTGGTGATACACTAGTAAACAGCCATTTCACCCCACCCATTACAACAACATGGCTACAAAGGCGCCAGAAGGGCACCTTCAAATGTGGCCATTGTAAAGCCTGTACTTTCATAAAAACTGGCAACACCTTTAGAGACAGTGCCGGTTTTCGACCATATGATGCACGCCATTTTGCAAATTGTAATACTAAAGGGGTTGTCTATTTAATGGAGTGCATTTGTGGTCTTCTGTATATTGGCAAAACCTGTAGGGAGTTTAAGGGCCGTATCTTGGAGCATATTGGAGATATTAGGAATACAAGGGACAAACCCCTAGCTCGACACATTCGTCTGCGACATGATGGGAACCCCACTGGGATCTTATTCTCAATGATAGAAGTGGTAGCGACCACGGTTAGAGGTGTAAATATAGATCAAATCCTGAAACAGAAAGAATGTAGGTGGATTTATCGACTGAACACACTATCCCCTACAGGTCTTAATGATAATGTAGATTTCACATGTTTCATTTAGACTAGCCATACAATTATCCTAAGTTGTGGGAGGGTCATTTGGGTTATCCCTATAACTATTCATCTATTCATCTAGGGGACCCTAGTCTCCCTACCTCTGGGGAATTTTTAATTCCCCGGAGGGATGGGTTGACAAAAGAGATATATATATATATATATATATATATATATATATGACCACACCAACCTTCTGCTCCTCATTACCAGAAGAATGTGGACGCAGTCTGAAATACAATTTGCACGCCTCCCTAAATCTCGTGACAACTACACACTGCGCATTGCGTGTCTAGGGCGGCGCTCAGGACCTTCAAAAGTGGCGAGCTTCCACTTGGCGTTCTCCTGGCATCCCCCAGCAGCGAGGTGCAGATACACAGTATTCTGGGCCCCCATGAGAGCGTCTGTAACTGCATCATGGCGCTTGTGATTGGACAACTAATGGTTCAACTGTCTATTCCCAGGGATATGCAAGTATTCTTTACCTAAACATGCTCCTTGCATTTTACCATGATGACAATAATATACATGCCCTTATCTGTTATGTGACCATTGTTATTGAGGTCAGTATATCTCTTGGTCACTGCGAATGGTTATACCATGCCATTTTGGTTATGGAGCTTTGTCTGACATACTAATTTTTGTATTGAGCCTTATCGTGTTGTGGCTCTTGATACACTTGACGTGTATCTGGGGATTTAATTAATTTTTTACTTTACTCTTTGAACTATATCACTGGTGATACCTTGACTTCCTCAAACATATATACTACTTGAATCTCTAGATTCTACACATATTAATTATATGGTGACACCTGTCTCACTTTGGTTGTATATCCTCTGAAGATCCCTATCCGTTGCTGGATATGGTGAAACGCGTTGGGCTGTTTTTTCTTACCCTTTGTGACATCTGGGTTATACTTACCTAATGGCTGTTTTCATCTCTTTTGACATCTGATATACGTGGTTGGAATACAATTGAGGTATACAGTCTACATAGACTAGATAGGTATTCACAACTAATTTAACTTAATATGTAAGTTACTGTGAGTCATTACAAGACATCTGACGATTGACTATTTGACTTCTTGATGTTTGTGTGATCACTTGGGTGAATTTTTGGTGTGGGTGTCTATCCTGTGTTTAGGGCCTACTAGGATTTCGGGGCAGCTATTCCGTTTCTAGGTAGGGTTTGAGACTCTTGAGGGACAGCCTAGGGTAAGATTTTTATGCCCAAATACGACAATTGGCCTACCTCCACCCCTGCCTTCTGCTTCTATTGTGTCTATATACACAAATCCCTTTAATATGTATGTCCACCGTGTTTGTCCACCTATTTTACTTTATTAAATAAAAGTTAAGTTTTAGTGGTTTTTCTGTGACTGAGTCTGAATTTACACCACTAATTGCAACTGACCTTGTCTGACGGTCGACTTGTTGGATCTGAATATTTTATATTTTTATATAGGCAGTCGTTGTGGAAGAGACAATACCTAATATGTCTTTATTGGAAAGGGGCATTTGTTTTTTATTTGCTTTTTTTCTTTTTTTTTTATGAAAAATACTTTTTTTTTACTTTTATTTTATTTCCAATTTTGTCCCATTATGGGACTTTAACTTTTCACGGTTTGATCCCTGTTTCAATGAAGTACAAGTATAATCTATTACCTATATAGTGACATGGAAAGAGACTGAACCCCAGCATCCAGCCCTCCCCACATATGAAATCTACTGATATCTAGTCCCAAAAATAGGATAAATTGTGATAATTGTATTTATCTAATAAATAGTGTTGAGTTAGCATGCTCGGCAGAACTCGCTGTTCGGCCGAGCATGACTACGCTTGGGTCCGCTCGGTGTTCGGCCGAACACCGAGTGTACTCGAGCGCAATGCTCGAGTCCCCTCCCCGCACCAAGACGGATCCGTCATGACCCCAATGCAAGTCAATGGGGAAGGATCCGTTTGGTGTGACAAAATAGTAAACGGATTCGTCCTTATTGACTTGCATTGGGGTCATGACGGATCTGTCATGAACTCCATTGAAAGTCAATGGAGGACGGATCCGTTTGGTGTGACACAATAGTAAACGGATCCGACCTCCATTGACTTTCAATGGAGTTCATGACGGATCCGTCACCTATCACGTTTTTTTTTTCCATTGAAGATTTCAAGGTATAATTTTTTTCATTCACCAGCAGAGGGCGCAATGTAATGAAGAGGTTCTGCTGCTGAGGAGAAGAAGCCTGAGGAGGAGGAGTAGGTAAGTGGTTTGTGTTTGTTTGTTTGTTTTCTATTTTTCAGGATTGTGAATGCAGAGGACTACGTCGGACTCGGTGGATTACGTCAGACCAGCTTTTTTATTTTTTAAATAAAATGGTCAAACAGGGGTCTGGGGGAGTATTTATTTCAATAAAATATTTTACAACATTGCAGTTTTAGTAATCACGGCTATCTACAGACGGCCCTGATTACTAATACTGGGCTTAGTGCTTGCCGGTATGGCCAGTACTAACTCCAACATCTATTACCTCAGCACCCACCGCCACCAGGGGTGTCTGGAAGAGCCGGGTACCCGCAGGACTGGACCTTCTAAATTGAGGGTCCAGTTCTGGGGCAGCTGCAGGCTGGTACCATTAGGCTGGGAAGGGCCAATAAACGTGTCCCTTCCCACCCTGGTAGTGCCAGGCTGCCCCTGCTGGTTGTATCTGGATGGAGAAGGAAAAAAGGGGGGACCCCATGCCATTTTTTAAATTATTTAATTATTTTTGAAAAAAATGGCGTGGGGTCCCCTCTTTTTTCCTTCTCCAGCCAGATACAACCAGCAGCGGGAGCCTACAAGGGTGGGAAGGGACACGGTTATTGGTTTTGGAGTCTTTAAGGGGAGCTTTTAGTATTCATCAGGGAGCATCAGATAAGGGTTATTATAGTGAGGTCCGAGGTTCCTGTGGCTGGGGGTCGCCCTTGTCAGGGCGAGTGCTCTGACATCAGCCGGCTAGCTTCTCCCTCCTGCTTCTAGACCAGCATCAGACAGGGAAAGCCTTAGGATAGGAAGCACTCGCCTATCAAGTTCTTGACCCATTACCACCCAGCTTCGATAAATTAGTTGAACCAGACCAGCTATAGAATGGTGAAAATATCACCAATTTAAACCTTACCTCCGAAAAAGCATTACCTATTATGTCTTTTTTAGGAAGTATCATTAAAAGTTAAGTTTTATGTTATTTACAAAAGGCAGATTCAGTTACGGTTTGATGACTAGTAGCCACTGATTCACTGAGGGATTTAGAAAAAACTCTAAAAACCTCTCATATTCTTAAAAATTTTTTTATAGAATATTTTATATGTGTAGGATACTTTATATTGTTCTAAATGTCTATCTACTATGGCCCAGATTTACAAATGTGTCTGCCTGGAATCTATCAAAAAGTGTTTACATAGTTTCTATAACTTTTTCAGACTTACTCTAACAGGCAAAACGGCGTAGTAGAAAGGTGGTTGGGCTTCACTGGAAACAGATCATGACCCAAGATGTGTCATTTTGCACCAAAAGTTTGACCCAATTCTGGAGTAAAATTATGTCTCAAAGTAAGTAAACCAGTAGCTCATAAAGAGTTAGACAAAAGTGTCTAGCCAAGTACCACATTAATCATCCAGCCTAAGCCACTGTGAAGAATTTGGTACAGATCTAGACAGCCTATCTAAGTTTATGCCATCTAGTTTAGTAAATCTGTCCCTACATTTTTAGTCAACGATTCCCTGTCTACTGCACCTTAACAGTAAAACAACCGAATCAGAGTAAACACCACTGTTGAGTAACTACTTTCTACCATATATAGTTTAGAGAAGGAATTGGTTAAAGAGTCTTTTATTTTACAGTTGTCTGTAACTAACACAATTAGAAAAGAAAAAAATGAAAAATGACTTTGAAGAAAAACAAATGTTAAAAGGTTACAACTAGAGATGAGCGAACGTGCTCGAAACGAGCACTGTACCGCTCGGCTCCCCTGCGCTCGCATGGGCGCAGGCAGCCGCTTCCGTCCTCTTCAGGAGGACGGAAGCGGCTGCCTGCACCCATGCGAGCGCAGGGGAGCCGAGCGGTACAGTGCTCGTTTCGAGCACATTCGCTCATCTCTAGTTACAACCTCTCCTATAGTCAGTAAGATGAGAGATAATGACTTCCAAATTATTGTAAATGGATCCACTGTTTTTCAATATTTTAATTAGTTATAGCAGGAAATGCTTTGGGAAAATGTTTTCCAAGTGTTAGTAATGTCTCTTCTGTCACTTATACTGTACAAAGATGTTCCTCTTCACTGGATTGAGATTGTATATTCTTCACAGAAAGCAATACATCTAGCCATAATACTATTGAAAGAATACACACACAGCCACTACTGATCTGGGTTTCATCATGTAGGGAGATAAGAGTTCTAATATGACAGATGTTTACAGTTCTCTTAAAGTGGAATAACCTTGATTATTCTATAAATCACACTTAAAGAATAAGAAGACTCATATGAAATTATAGGTCAGAATAATGAAGGCCACATGGTCCAACCTACGTAAAGTATATGATGCTATAGCTACTGTCAATTTCTTAATGTCTAGAATCCATATAAACTCATTCCATGACCCTTGTAAGTTTAACATATTTTAAGTTGAAAACAATGGAAAACTATCAACTGATTTATACCCCCCCTCCTCAAATTCTCAATTCAAAATAAGAAAAACTATTAAGTATATTAACTATAATTAACTGCGGATAAAGCAAGTCCTTTCTTAAAAAAAAGAAAAAATGAGTTGTAATATAGAGGATAGACCATCTTCAAGATTCACACACGTGGTGTACAATAAAAATAGAATAGAACCATCTGTGGTACAGAGCAGTGCAGTACACATAATAAAGGTACTGTAGAGATCTGTACAGCACATAGAGTACAGGTGCTTGGTACTCCATAGTACATGCAGTAGCAGTACAGCATGAGTAGCACAATCTATTGATAATTCTTGGGATGTTTCTTCAACTTGCTTGGAATTAATTTGTTATAAATCCAATTGATTGAATATGATCTGTAAAAAAACAAAAGAGTAAAACCAAGTCAAAGAAATTGTGTGAAGACATCTGATATGTGTCAAGATGGAGTTCTGATGCCTGAGCAAAAAACGTATTGCTAGCAATTTAGCCAAGATAATTTAGACATGCTTAGAGAAAATCCAGATACTTTTATTCTTGAATTATTACAGGTGATGAAACATGGATCAACGACCATAATTCTGAGATCAAACAAGAGTCTATGCAATGAAAGTACAAAGGGTCACCAACATCAAAGTATTTTGTGTGCAGCAGTCAGCTGGAAAGATCATGGCAACAGTTTTTGGGACACAAAAGGCGTTTTATTGAATTCATGCCACACCACACAACAACTACTGGAGATACCTATAATTCAACAATGAAGACATTACGTGAGGCAATCAAAGAGAAACAGTTGCAGCAGGTGTGTTGATGCTTCACCACAATGTGCCAGTCTCGCAAATTACCTATGAGTGAGTGCAGCTTCATGGAGCTTAACCATCCACCCTATAGTCCCGACCTTGCTCCCAGTGATTACTTTCTCTTTTGGAATCTGAAGAAATTTCTGCGCCGGCAACAACTTCCTGATGATAATGCAGTCAAAAAGGTGCTAATAGGGTTCCTGCAGCAGCAAAGAAGTCTCCTAGTCTAAGGGCATTTGATCACTTGAGGCGAAATAAATGAGTTGAAGACAATGGGAATTATATTGAAAAGTAGTAAGTTCAATTTTCTCACACAATTTTGTTTTCATATCAAGGTACATAACTTATTGAATACTCCTCGTACAGAACGACCAAGAAAATGAAGGAGAAAAATGAAAATGAAGGAGAAATGGGAGACACTTACAGATTTACAATAATCTTTGCTTTGAGTCTATCAATCAGGCTTGTATGGTAGTGTGGCAAAATGGAAGTTACTGCTCAGTAAAACCCACTTGACAGCCTGTTTAAATTTTGCCAAAAGGCACAAAAAACACCCCAGACCATAAGAAAACAAGATTTTGTCTTTGCTCTGTTGAAAGCAATATGAAATTGGCCTCCATAATAAGCATTTTCATATGTCTGAATGACAACAGATACCACACACCCCCTGGTTGATCCATTACAACAGTGAAACATGGTGGAGGCAGCATCATGATTTGAGGATGTTGTCCAGGAGGTGGAACTGGGAAAAAGTCAGGGTCTAGAGAAAGATAAATGGAGCAAAGTAAAGATAGATCCTTGATGAAAAACTTAATTGGAGTGTTCTGGATCTTAGACTGTGGACAAAATAAACCTTTCAACAACACAACAATCCTAAGCACAAAGTAGTAGATTTGGGAAAAGTTTGTAAATGTCTTTGAGTGGTCCAATCACAGTCTGGACTTGAATCAGATTAGAGATGAGCGAATCTATTCGCCGCTTCATATATTCGTATCGAATCTTGGGATTTTTCAGCTGCGAAGCGAATCCGAATATTAGGTGATTCGCTTCACTTTTGTACACATTCACTACGTAGTGTGTCCTATAAATTATACGCTATTCTACGTATAATTTAGTTACTCTATACGCTGTCGCGTACGAATTCAATTCAGCGATGCAGACTTTTCCCTGGTAGTTACTCTATACGCTGTTGCGTATGAATTCAATTCAGCGATGCAGACTTTTCCCTGGTAGTTACTCTATACGCTGTTGCGTACGAATTCAATTCAGCGATGCAGACTCCTCCCTGGTAGTTCCGCCCCTTTCTCCAGCGCGGGAGGATGATGAGGCAACTCAGGAAATTAAGTTGCGCATTTGTGCGCCTCATCCCTTTTTCCCCCTTTTCAGGTTATTTGGGGAGCCCCTTGAAAGAGGGTTTTTTAAGGAACCTTTGCTGCTTTTTTTTTACCCATTTGGATTACAATTTTACCTATGTGGATTACAAATTGCGACTGAGTTTGGGACTCTGCTCCAGTTCTATGACAAGCGTCAGAAGAAAAGAGACTTAAACGTGTCCGTGAGCATACTAGGTAGGTGATATTTAAAATTTTTATATTATACCTATAATAATGTATTTGCACTTTACCATATATGTCTCGAATATTCGCTCTGCCTCTGAGGAGTGCACGCCGCGGCCTCTCCTCGTACGTGCCTGCGTATTATGTAATCGCTTAGACAATAGTACGCTGAGATTCGTAAGCTATTTGTACGCTCATGCGTACGTCTTCTAAGAAGTTGCGTACATTTTGTAAATGAACGTTCGTTATTAGTGAGCGAATGTTTGCTAATAGCACATAATAACGTATATTTTGTATGCAAATACAACGAATCTATTCGTCGAATATACAAATTTTAGGAAAAGTTCGGCGAATGTCCCGCGAATAATTTTTTTAATGATTCGCTCATCTCTAAATCAGATCTATTATCTTTGAAAAGACCTAGATGTAACTTTGCATTAATGCTTCCTATCTAAGCTGCCACACTTTGCAATAATGTGGAAAGAATAGTGGGAGAAAATTTCCAAATACATATGTGCCATGCTTGTAGTGTTATACCCTAAAAGATGTGATAATTGCTGAAAAAAGTGCCTAAACATAGTACTTAGTAAAGGGTCTGAATACTTAAATGGTTCTCCAGCATTTTTTCAACCCCAATCTGCTGTACCCGAAGCAAAAAGCAATGACCTGCTTCCCACTGCTCAATTTCAAAAGTCTGGCAGCCATCACTGATCTTCCACTCCTCATCTGTAAACTTAAAGATTGATGGGGCCCATGTGTGCTGCTGAAACCAATGACTGGCTTCAGCCATGACACATCCCCATGTGGCACATGACTCAGCAGTGATGTGTCACTTGAAGACATGTAACGGTTGAGGCCAGTCATTGGCTGCAGCAGTGCACATGACCTTGTCCATCAGGAAGTTTAGAGACAAGGACCAGAAGACCAGAGATGGGAGACAGAAATCCAGAATTGAGCAGCTGGGAAGCATGTAAGTAGGATTTTTTTTTACCACACAGCAACCTGAAATGGAAATTAAAAAAGGTTAAAAAAAACCTGAAAACCCCTTTAAAGTAACAAGTTTCTGTTTTTAAATTAATAAAATTTCTACAAACTTGATTTCTTATTTTCTGGTATCATGTCAATTGTGGAACAAGAGGTCTGCATACTTTCAGATCACAATACTGTACATACAGTATAAGGACTCATTCAGATGGCCCTATGCTGTCTGCAAAAATGTGTTTTATTTTGCCAGTTATATGCAGACGTTTTCACCTCTATGGGGCCCTTTTCTTCTGTTTTCCACAAAAGAAATAAAACATGCCCTACACTTGTCATTGAAAATCAGGATGTGGTCCCATTGAAGTCTATGGGTCCGCAAAAATGCGGAATGCAATCTTTTTTTTGCGAACATGCTGAAGTGTCCGCAAAAAAACGAATCTGCATTTTTGCGGACAGCATACAGCCATCTGAATGAGCCGCAAGTATTAGCATTAAATAAAAAAGTGTATGCAAATGTATTTAAGTTAAGAGCAAACTTTTTAAATACCGACTGCTTAGCAATGAAATGTGTATGTATTGCGGCATTGCAGGTTTTTTGAGATCACATTTTTTGTATTATTAAAAGATAAAGAGCCACATTTATTAAGAACAGCGTTTTTGACACAGGTCTTAATAAGCCCTATAGCTGCCGGTGGATCACTGCAGGCCTCTACATAACTTTGTCGCTTCCAGCGCCGATTCTAAATGTGAGACAGCTTCTTAGCTGTCTTACATTTATACCAATTTCTATGCCTTTTCTATGCCTAAACCAAGCCGCCCATCCCCTTCCCTGTCCATACCACTCTTACTTTTTTAGACCTGGCATGAGCGGGGAAGAAGTTGCAGATTCTGCTGCACCATGGCATGCGACAGGATCTGTGCCAGATAAGCGCCATAAAAGTGATGTATATCTGGTCATAAATGACCCCCAAAGTGTCTACATGTTTACAAATCTATAAAATATGTGGCGTATCTAAGAAAATAAAAAGCTGCATCTGTCATACATCTTAGCTGCTCTTTTCAGATAGACAGGGCTCATAAAAGTGTGAACATGCAAACAACTTCAGGCAATGTAATGGGTCAGAATTATTGGATGTAATATACTAATCAGCATGGATTGCCAGCATGTTATCAGAGAGTAACCCTCATCTTATTCTTCAAAGCTGCCCAAGGGATGTTGATACAGCTTTCAGCCTACCAAAATCTACACAGCTATCATATTGTGCTGGCATTTTCCTCGAAATGAAAGATACAGTAATGCTGATTCTGAATTCAACATTTTTTATTTTTTTAGTAATAGCAGAACAGTATGTTATGCCTTACAATGTAACACAAGGCCACACATGTAAGCTTATACTTCCATGCAGGGGTGCACCTAGGCTTTCTGCTAACTGTGGCGAAAACTGAAATGTCACCCCCCTATCCTCAGGATAGGTCATCAATATCTGATAAATGGGGGTCCAACACCAAGCACGCCGTTGTTTAGCTCCATGCGAGCGCTGCTTCCTCTTCATTACACTGCCTGTCATCTCAGAGGTGTGATGTGGTTACAAGTACTCGCTTCATTTACTTGAATGAAGCAAGTACTGGTAATTACACTACGTCAAAGCTACATGAGATGACGCATAGTGTACGCATAATGAACAGGACAGAATAGAACAGCACTGGCATGGAGAGCTGCCTCCTCTTCAAACATCTGAGAGGCGGGGGTGCAGGGTGTGGGAACCCCGTCGATCAGATATTGATGACCTATCAAGAGGATGGATCAGAAAAATATACTGACTGCACAATACCTTTAAGTGTGTTGCACAGCCTGCCAAAGGATGCAACAATTCATGAGAGGTATGCACCTCAACATCAATTTGCTGCATCCTTCAGCAGCACAGTGTGATTAAAACATCCAGATATCTAGGAATCTAGGACACTGATTGTTAAAGAAATTTAGTTAGTTGGTGAACACAATTGTGCTAGGGTTGCATATTTCATTATTAGGTGGTCTCCATCTCCTTATAGACATATCTCTTATATCTTATAATCTCTAAGCTCCATTAGATGTCACATATGCTTAAAAATAAAAACGACTCATCACTTGATATGTCTGTAGGAAAACAGGAACTTAGCAGAAGTTGAAATATGCATATGGAATTTCCCAGATAGATGAAGTAATGTGTATCCCATTGGCTGCCATTATCATTCTTTTGATTTGTTGTTTAATGTAAACTTGTATGATTGTGATTGGACATATTAAAATTGATGACAAAGGGGGGTGTGATTACACCATCATGTATTTCTAATAAAATTAGCTCCCTGGGTGTAACCAGAGGAGATCTGCATGATCAGCAATGAGACTGGACGTGCATTTCTTGTGCTGTGGCCGCACCCTCTTACCATGAAGGGGGAAATTTAACATAATTTGAACACCACAACACAACTGAGTATTAAGTCTAATTTGGGACTTATCCTAAATTACATTAACACTGATACTGAGATACTGATAAAGATACTTGTAAAAACAAATATATACAGTATATATACAGTACAGACCAAAAGTTTGGACACACCTTCTCATTCAAAGAGTTTTCTGTATTTTCATGACTATGAAAATTGTAGATTCACACTGAAGGCATCAAAACTATGAATTAACACATGTGGAATTATATACTTAACAAAAAAGTGTGAAAGAACTGAAAATATGTCTTATATTCTAGGTTCTTCAAAGTAGCCACCTTTTGCTTTGATTACTGCTTTGCACACTCTTGGCATTCTCTTGATGAGCTTCAAGAGGTAGTCACCTGAAATGGTTTTCACTTCACAAGTGTGCCCTGTCAGGTTTAATAAGTGGGATTTCTTGCCTTATAAATGGGGTTGGGACCATGAGTTGTGTTGGGCAGAAGTCAGGTGGATACACAGCTGATAGTCCTACTGAATAGACTGTTAGAATTTGTATTATGGTAAGAAAAAAGCAGCTAAGTAAAGAAAAACGAGTGGCCATCATTACTTTAAGGAATGAAGGTCAGTCAGTCAAAAATACGGAAAACTTTGAAAGTGTCCCCAAGTGCAGTTGCAAAAACCATCAAGCGCTACAAAGAAACTGGCTCACATGAGGACCGCCCCAGGAAAGGAAGACCAAGAGGTGGACTTTTGGTCTGTACTGTGTATATATATATATATATACACACACACACATTTTTTAACAATTATCTCTATCAGTATCACAGATAGACACACAGATAAACACATACACACTAACATACACACAAGTACACACACACTAATTTACTTACAGGCTACAGATTGTCCAGTCTCCTTCTTCTTGTCTGGCATCTTTTGGAAGCTAGAGGAGCTGCGATCATGTGACATGATGACATCATCAAAGGTCCTTTAGCCTACCATTACTTTATCCCAAAGCTCCTTCATACTGCAGGGCTGTGCAGGAATGCAGGGCTAGAGGCTGAGTTGCCGCTCTCCAGTATTCCTAGAACTGTGATGCCTGAGGCCACCACCTCAGATTTCCTAATTAGAGATGCGCCCCTGCTTCTTCCTCATTTCCCTAGTCCAGGCCGTGCTAATCTCATGTAATCCATCTACATAAGAAGATTGTATGGAACAAATTTAAATCTAACATATATGTAAACTCAGGACCACCAAGGAGCTATATTGGCAGACATTCTGAACAACATAAACATATTATGGGTAATACAGTATACAAACATGTGCGCTAACTCCATCACACCTGACACTGCATAAACCCCAGCTTTGACACCGATGCTTTCATGCTGTTACACCACTCATGAATTCTTCTCTATTCCTCTGAAGTTAGCCTCCCTATGCTGTGAGGTTTAACAGGTCTCCAGTTAAGTATGTCTTGGTAAAAGTGTTTTATTGCTCTTGTTAAGAAAGACAAAATGAGTATTGCTGGTATGATAGCTTTTAGTGGCTACAAAAATAGAAGCAATGATGTTACTGAAACTGAAGCTTGCAATGGAACATCATTTAAAATATTCTTTTTGTTTCTCTTAGGCCTCATGCATACAAGCCCATTTTAGATCTGTGTCCAATCCGCATTTTTTGCGAATCATCCTCGGACCCATTTCTATGGATCCTCCAAAAAATGAACAGCACAAAGATGTTCTCTGGATGCTGTCCACATCTGTTTGCCTGTCCTCCAAATGATAGAAAATGTCCTAGTCTTGTCCATTTTGCAAATGAGAATAAACATCCGTATTTTTCAGATACACGGCTGGTGGAACGCAAAATGGATACAGTTGTGTGTATATGGCCTTAGAGAGAGCAATTTTGCAGATGTGAATAGTCAAGTTTATTGATGGGAGTCACAAAAATATAGATTGTACATGAAAGGTACATATTTGTATCTTGTGGACCTACAGTTTGCGGACTGCAAAGGGGATTTGGACGTGTGCATGTAGACTTAAAGAGAGAGATAAAACATACCAGTATTAAAAACTATTGAACAAGAATGGTGTTCATGGAAGGACACCACAAACACAGCCACTACTGTCCAAAGAAAAACAATGCTGCCTGTCTCAAGTTTGTCCAAGACCACTTACAAGTTCGACAATTCTGGGAAAATGTTATATGGACAGATTAAACAAAAGTGGAACCTTTTAAGCACAAATGCACATCATTATGTATGGAGGACAAAGAACACTGCACACCAACAGCACAACCTCCTCCCTACCGTGAAGCATGGTGGAGGGTACCGATGAGCAATTCTACCAAGAGAGTAGTCTTGTTCTTTTGGAAGGGAAACGATCTTGCACATTTCATTACCAGTGGGGTATTATTACTTTCCCTATCTCTGGTCTTCTAGGACTCATATTTCTATTCTAGGAGACCAGAGACTGTTATATACCAAATTTCAGAGTAGTTGGAGCACATTTGATTGGAGTAAAATCCACTCGGACATGAAGCAAATGTCAAGAAATTTGCTCATTTCTAGTAGAGAGAACATCATGGTTTGCTGCTTTGCTGTGATCATTGAGGGAACAATGAATTCTAAGGTGTAGCCCAACAATTTAAAGGAAAATATAAGAGCAGCAGTCCATGACTTCAAGCTGAAGAGACATTGGATGATGCAGGTATATCAACTAAAAATGCATGCATGGTTCACTTAAACTTTATAGAGATTGCATGGCTTGACCTTAAGAGGACTGTTCACACAAGGCATCGCACAAGTTTTGATAAACAAATTTGCAGGGGGGAGGGGGAAGATCCAAAATGCAAATCATATTTGTAGACATGGTAAATGTTTGGTTGATGAGATTGCTTCTAATGGGGAATCTACAGGTTATTAAATTCAAGGGTTCAGTTATTTTTCTCCCTGCACTGTGGAAGTTCAACTGCTCAATAAAAGTGTGTGTAGTTGTGTTTGTCTGTACAGTAACTGTGACTTAGATAACATGCAGACCACATTTTATTAGCAATTAATGCAGAAATCCGTATTCTTGCAACTCTAATTATGTTATGCAACACTTTATGTGAACTTGACGAGAAGCTTTATATAGCCTTCCATTGTACGCATCCATTTTCTAATTGTTCTTTGTTGAAGATTTTCAGGTTGCTAAAGATTTTTACGCTGTGAAAGGTGCTTATTTACTCTCACCTTTTTCACTATGTGCTTCCCTGTGAAAACATTAAGCTAAGGTTTACAGTTTTCAAATCAAAGCTTTTATTTTTTGTTTATTTTTTATTTTTTGTTTTAATATCAGAATAATTTTTGAACTATGCATATACTGTATAAGGTATCATTTATAGATGAATACCACTAAAAAGAGTAGATCAGAGCTATGCCAATAACAACATAATTTTTTATTATGAGGCTATTAAACAAATTGTATTATTTTACAGTGTATCTCATCTTTTACTTTTGGGAGCTGAATAAATGCTGACAGTTCTCTGCAATACTTCAAGTTCTGAGCAATGGGCTTTCTTCTCAGAGACATGCAGGCTCACAAAGGTTAACAGAGTAGACTGCACATGATTAACACAGAAATCAGAATGAGGACAGGCAAAAGTGATTTGATTTGTAGTCTAGTTCTGGAAATGAGCCACTTACCCAATATCACAAACCCCCATAAAGCTGTCATGGCTCCCTGTAGTTTCTAGGAATGAGCGAAGTGAGCTTTTGATGCTACTAAAATTCATTTTAATGCTGTACAAAGATGTGTCTCCATACAACATTAAAATGTACTCCCTCCAATAAGGCAAAATTGATTCTTCGCTGAGTTGCACGAGATTTCATTGAATAACTTCTGTACTTGATTTTTAAAGTGGAAAACCATTTTAAAACTTGGAACTGAACTCTGCTTCGGTTCCTACTAAAACTATGCCAAACACAGTACTCAAAGAAAGGGTTGTAGCCTGCAGTGAAACCCAAATGTAGGAAGCTTTATTCTCACATCCGGGCTTTGGCCATGGAAACTGATCATGAGTTGATGTCACAGGCTTCCTACAGTCTAATGGTAAGTGGAGCATGCTGGCAGAAAATGATCCTCTCATAGATTTCAGGCTTAGTGGCCTGTAGCCTATGAGAGAGAACAGAAAAGCAGGGAGTCATCTGCCCCACAACATTATTCAATGTCCTGAGAACACTGATACAGTTGTCATCGTGGTTTACATGGATGTAGTCTTGTAGCCCTTAGATTGCTGTTAATCTTTAGCAAATTTTTGAAAAATTAGTTCCCGCTGATTTTCCGAATTTTGCATCATGACAAATTACTTCATCACAAAGTGCATTTCTTGGTAAGTAGCAGGCACAATGATGAGGAATGGCGATTGCGCCCCCCCTCCCCCATCATTGAACCCCTCAGATTCCACATTCATCACCGATCGCGGCATCTGAGAATGATAGTGAGGGCTTTCAGGATTTAATCCATTAAAAATAAAAAAAAAATTACTCACCTTATCTATTTTAGCGCAAAGAGGCCACCGCTGCCATCTTGTTTGAAGATCCCGCTTGAAATCTTGTGTGATGCGAGATGATGTCATAATGCTGGCCAACGTGCAGACATCATACAGTATGTCACCGTGCACAAGATTTCGAGCGGAATCTTCAATCAAGATGTCTGCGGTGGCCTCTTCACGCTCAAATGGATAAGGCGAGTACATTTTAATTTATTTTTTATCACCATTTCAGGGAAAACTGATTTGTTACCACAAAGCACGAGGAAATTTGGCTTTGCAGCAAATCAAATTTTCCCTAAGTCCACTTTGTATACTTGACTTCGCTCAACCCTAAGCTCTGATCTGCATACTGAGGAACACTGGGTTAACACAGATTATGTTATTGTCACGAACGTGCCAGGACATACTGACATTCCTGCAACAGGTGGCAGGAGTTCAGTGAGGTTGGCAACACGTGGGTTAATCTGACAGGTTCTCCTTTGGTTGTTTTGTTGTTGCTGACATTCACCACACCCTCCCCCTTCAGGTGTAGGTGTCTTATCAATTATCCTTGCCTATTTAGTGTTGCTACTCCCACAATGCTGTGCGGTTTATACTTTCTGTTGCATCTGTGGCCTGCTGATGTGTGATTCTCAGTGGAGATCTCGTGGCTGCCATTTTCTGCTGGGAAGTTCAGTGTCCTCTTTCCCTTTTTGTATTTTGTATTATTTGAGTGTATTCCTTCCCTGAGTTTGGTGATTGGGTCTGAGGGGAGACTCCTGTTCGTCCAGGTTGGTGGAGGAACAGTGTGACTCATTCCTGACATTAGCTTCAGGGTCCTTCAGAGACAGTTAGGGTCCTAGGTATCCTGTGTATGAACTCGCCTACATTCGAGGCCTGTTCATACTGGTTGTTAGTCAGGACTGGTGTCAGGGTTTCTCTAGGAGGTGTCCATCTGCCTTCCCTGGTTTCCAGGCCTAATCTCCATTCCCCCCCCCTTTTCCCTCCTGCGCTTAGTGTGGTATCTTCCCCCACACCGGAGCGTGACAGTTATCTCTGCTTCCTCCAAGGGGCAAAAAAAAGGGGAAAAATTGTAAATGTAAAAGTGAAAAAAAAATAAAATAAAATAAAAAGCCAATTAAAAAATATTCTAATACTACTCCAAACCACCCACAACATGGATGACATGGACACATTTAACATGTTTGTCACAGGCATACATAATAATTAGTGTTGAGCTAACATGTTTGGCCGAATACACTATTCGGCTGAACATGGCGGTCCTCTGGCCGAATACCGCGTGTGCCCGAGCGCCATGCTCGAGTCACCTCCCCGCATGCTAATTAGCCAATTAGCATGCGGGGAGGGATGGCTACTGGCATTACACTGATTGGCTGGCCGGGTCACATGTCACCGGGTGCTATAAAGAGCCTGGTGACATGTGACCCGGACAGTGTTAGACAGGGAGAGCTGCTGCATGCAGGGACAGACAGTGTAGGGAGAGAAGCACGCTAGGCAGGAATAGAAATAAATAAACAAAGACCCAAAAGCCCTTTTAAGGGCTATTATATCTGGCACAAACCTACATTTTATTATTTTGTAGGACTTTAAAGGTGGTGAAAATAGCGCTAGGTGGCCTGCCATTAATGCCACATGTGCTGCTGCAGCAAGGAGGGACATACACTGTAGGGAGAGAAGCACGCTAGGCAGGGATAGAAATCGCTCAGAAAAGACCCAAAATCCCTTTTAAGGGCTATTGTATCTGGCACAAAGCAATATTTTGATTATTTTTGGGGTGTTTAAAGGTGGTGAAAATAGCACTAGGTGGCCTGCCATTAATGCCACATGTGCTGCTGCTGCATGCTGTAGAATACTCTCTGTATACTATATACCTGACATACTTTGCCATAATTTCTGCTGTTAAGCCCGCAGTACTTCTTTTGCGTCTTGCTGTATAACATTTGCGCAAGGAGGGACTAGTGTAGGGATAGAATTTCTATAAGCAGGGTTAGTATCATTGTTCAAAAGACATAAAAGACACAAAAGTGTTAATACCTTCTGCATTTTTTTTTTTTGTGGTGGCAAAAAGAACCCAAGTGTGCCATGTCAGTAACACTAGGTGAACAGCGTATTAGAACCGCTCAAAAGTCTATGTAGCTGACATCCGTTGTTACATTTAATACCGTTAATTTAGGTCGCAGTTCCTCATTTGCATCTGCAGTTTAATTTGCCCAAAGAGGGAATTAAACTATAGGTATAGGATTTGGGTAGGTAGAAAGATTGTTTCTGTTCCAAAAAGACCAAAGTCCATTGTGAAATACGTCTGCTTTTTTTTGGGGTGGCAAAAAAAACCCAAGTGTGCCCTGTCAGTAACGCTAGGTGCACAGCGTATTACAACCGTTCAAAAGTCTATGTAGCTGACATCTGTTGTTACATTTAATACCGATAATTTAGGCCGCAGTTCCTCATTTGCATCTGCAGTTTAATTTGCCCAAGGAGGGAATTAAACTATAGGGATAGGATTTGGGTTGGTAGAAAGATTGTTTCTGTTCCAAAAGGGACCAAAGTCCATTGTGAAATACGTCTGCTTTTTTTTTGTTGGGTGGCAAAAAAAAACCCCAAGTGTGCCCTGTCAGTAACGCTAGGTGAACAGCGTATTACAACTGTTCTAAAGTCATCCACAATTCCTAGCTTCATGTCACAGTTTGCAGGGCGGTGCAAGACACAACTCTTGTCGCCACACCAGTGCGAGCAGATAGTCGGTTGGATTTCAGCTGATAATGCTTCCAGTTGGTTCAGCACCACCCCCCTTTTCCACAAAGTCCAGTCTCAGTAGCCAAGAGTCTGCGCAACCGCATCCTCACCCTGATCCTTCTTCCTCCCACCATGCAGAGTCTGGGCAAAGAACTAATCCCACATTGGGATATTCCAAGGAGCTTTTTTCATCACCGTTCCTTGGCTCGGGCCACTCGCCAAGGCCACTTGAAGTGGGACATAAGGAGATATTGTGCCCTGATTCCCAATCTATTGAGCAAACACAGTATGAAGAAGATGATGGTGGGGAACGGCAACTAGCGTCTCACGAGGTGCATGATGATGATGAGACACAGTTGCCAATAAGTCAAAGGCAATTAGTGTCTCAAGAGGTTGTGGATGAGGATGAGATGCAGTTAAGTCAGGTTCTTGTTAGTTCACCATGTCAGGAGGAGGACCAGAGTGAGGATGTGGAAGAGAAGGTGGTGGACGATGAAATAGCTGACCCAACCTGGGAAGGTGGCAAGCCGAGCGAGGACAACAGTACAGAGGGGGAGGGATCTGCAGCGCAACAGGCTGGAAGAGGCAGTGGAGTGGCAAAAGGGAGAAGGCAGGCCACCGCCTTACACCAGCATGTGTCCAGAAACATAACCCATGCCCTGGTCATTTCTTCTTCGGTCTGCTTTTCAGCAGAATGTCACATCAAGAATATAATTTTTTGGATGGTCAGCTCGGCATTAGCGTGTCACACTTAAATTTTTGGGACGGTCTGCGTCACCCTTCATTTTTTTTTACGGTCTGCGCAGCAGCAGCATGTCACCCCTATTGTTTTGGAGTGTCAGCAGCAGGCCATCAATGATGATTTTTCACGGGTGTCTCTGATGCCCTCCTTTATGTGTAATAAAGGGTGTATCGGAGTGCCTGTTCCTTGTTATTTTTGGCAGCCCTTTCACTTAGTGCATAGGCTTTATGAGTGTCAGAGTCCCACAATTATACCACAATGTGAATGAGGCCCTCCTTTATATGATATATCTGTTGTATGGGAGTGCCTCATCCGTGTAATTTTTGGCAGCACTTGCGTTTAACATACAAGTAAATATATGTTTCCTAACAATATTTCCTGTAAAATCGATGTTATCTTGGGTTTTTGGGAGGTATTTTTGTCTTTTCCCAAAAGTGGCGTAATAGTCGGCCATCATCTTTAATAGCAGCGACTTTGTGTCCAAGATGCATCCAGACATCCTCCCCATGCTGTTCCCTAACCATTTATGTGGTGTTTCCACCATTTTCTGACATTTCCCTATGGACCAGACACCATCCCCTCATCCGAGCAGGGGGTGCCTGGTCTTCTCCCATTGACTTCCATTATACTCTGGTACTCGGCCGAGCACTCGAGCACCACCTAGTGTTCGGCCAGAGCACCCCAGATCATCACTAATAATAATGCATCCATATCACAGAATATATGTTATTTTCACAAACTATTCTGTCAGTAGTTTTAGCCTTGCTAGTTGTGCTACTACTTGTTTGTATGCATTCAAAAAAATGTTTGCACCATGGAGTGTTGTGCTCATTTACAGATCCCACATAACACCTAAAGCTAGGAGGTGCACTAGAAAAAAAACTTTGTGTGGGGATTGTTCTATGGCCTACTGCATTTCTGACTCATAAAACCAATCATGATAAATTAGAAAAAGGAATGCGTGAAGGAAATTTGTAGTTTTATTGTTGTTTTCCTACTTTCTTCAACATGTTAGGACCGGTGTCCATTGCAACTGCTTCCCTGTTCAGCAAAAGCTGGTGCTTTTCACCAAGCTGCTGCCTCCATGCTTCTGCCTAGTGCTCCAGCCTCTGTCTCCTTAGGGTGTGTGTGTTTTTCAAATCTGTCATGTGGTTCTTTATGTGGTAATAATTTTGGAATGTTATTACTTATCCAAGCCAGTCTGAGATCGTTTTCTCATGACACATTGTACTTCATGTTAGTGTTACACTTGAGCTGATATGTTTTATGTTTTATTGAGTTCATATGTTTTGTTTTTATAAAACAAAATTCTAAATTTACAGAAAATTTGGAAAAATGTTCAATTTTCCAAATTTGTATTTCTCTGCTTATGAGTGACTCCTCATAAAATAGTCATGACTTTATATCCATATGTCTACTTTATATCAGCATCGTTTTGTGTCATTTTATTTTAGAAGCAATTTTTAAAATGTTCAAAAAAGTGTTCAAAATCTATTTTTTTAACCACTTCAAGACTAGGCCTAATTTTGCAAATCTGACATGTGTCACTTCATGTGGTAATTACTTTGGAACGCTTTTACTTATCCAAGCCATTCAGAGATTGTTTTCTCATGACACATTGTACTTCATGTTAATGGTAAATTTGAGTCAATATGTTTTACCTTTATTTATAAAAAATCAAAATTTACTGAAAATTTTGAAAAAAAAATTAAAATTTTTAAATATGAATTTCTCTGCTTTTAACTTGCATAGGGATATCTAATAAAATTGTTATTAATGAACATTCACCATATGTCCACTTTATGTTGGCATAATTTTGGAAATGTAATTTAATTTTTTTAGGACGTTAGAAGGCTTCAAATTTTAGATGTAATTTTTTAGATTGTCATGAAAATTTCCAATAGTTAATTTTAAACGACCTTTGCAGTTCTAAAGTGACTTTGAGGGGCTTAAATAATAGAAACCTCCCATAAATGAACATATTTTAGAAACTACAGCCCCCAATGTAATCAAAACTGATTTTACAAAGTTTGTTAACCCTTTAGATTTCCCACAAGAATTAAAACAGAAGGAAGGTGAAATTTAAAATATATATATTTTTTCGCAGATTTTCAATTTTTAATTCATGTTTCCCATAAGATAGCAAGGGTAAACAGCAAATCAAACCTGAATATTTATTTTCCTGATTCTGAAGTTTGCAAAAGCACCCAATATGTAGTTGTAAACTGCTCTGTGACCGGCAGTAATGACAGTGAGATAGTACAAGCATTTGTGATCGCTTTGACAGCTTGTCAGAGTGATCAAAAGCCTGGAGACCAGGAAAAAAGGTCTCAGGTTAAAGCTCCATGTTCTTGGCTGTCAGGAGGCAGCTGAGTCATGGAGCTTCTATCTACAGGTGCTGCACACAGGGGGCAAAGCTGAAGGACGTTTATAGTCAATGGGCAGACTTGAAGTTAAGCACCAATTCAGTTATGAAGTCATAGTGGGGCTTAAACTATAGAAACCACCCATAAAGTACCCAATTTTAGAAACTAGAAGCCTCAAATTATTCAAAAATGATTTTTGATACTGTAACCCTTGAGTGTTCCACAGGAATGAAAGCAAAATGGATGTGAAATTTAAAAATGTAATTTTTTAACACAGATTTTCCATCTTAATCCAGTTGTCCCTGTAACCCAGAAAAACAAACCTCAATATTTATTACTCTAATTGTGCAGTTTACACAAATATTTGGTAAACCTCTTTATAGACCAACGGCAGGGCCCAGAAATGAAGGAGAACAATATTGTTTTTGGAGGATTTTGCTAGAATGGTTTTCAGGTGCCATGTTGCGTTTGATGAGACCCTGAGATACCCCTAACGTGGAAAAACCCACAAAGTGACCCCACTTTGGAAACTATACCCCTCAAGAAATGTATTGAGGGAAACAGTGAGTGCTTTGACCCAACAAGTATTTCATAGAATATAAAAACACTTAGAACTGGCTTGGAACACTTAGAAAGTAGAACTGACTTAGTGGCCCATAGCAACCAATCAGATTCCTGAAGGAGGAAGGAGCTGTCCAAAATTAAAGGTGGAATCTAATTGGCAGATATGGGCAACTAAGTCAGTTCTACTTTACACCACTTTGATAAATGACTCCCTTAATTATGAAAATTTTATTTTTTTCCAATAAAATGTTGCTTTAGCCCCAAAGTCTTAATTTTCACAAGGGGTAATAGGACAAATATGCACCCAACAATCTATTATGCATTCCTTTACTGAAGGAAACACCATATGTGATTTCAAACTGCTGTTTGGGGACACAGCAGTGTTCAGAAGGGAAGAAGAGGCATTTTGATTTTTTTTAACATGGGATTTGATGAAATTGTAGGGCGAATCTATTCGCCACTTCGTAGATTCGTTACGAATCCTCTTTTTTTCCTACTCTGAAGCGAATCCGGATTTATTCAGATTCGCTTAGTACGATCCGTAAATGTTCTTAAAATTTTGAACGCTAACGTACACTACGTACGCATTCTTTTTGCCCCCCCCCCCGTCCCCAGAAGCGGGAAAATGATGATACGCCCCCCTCAGAAGCGGGACGAACCAGCCCGGCCCACCGGGAACTATCTATTTGCATGTATAGGGAGTGAGGACTCCTCCCTCATTACTCCTCCCTCCTCTCCAGTTCAAGCCAGCTGTGAACAAGATGGTACCACAGCATGGCAAAACAACTGCAACCAAAATGAGGAGAGATAAATGCTTGGTAGCAAATACCCTGAACCACCGGCCACTCCAGAGGACATCAGAGTGTCACAATTGCCCAAGAGAATTCCACCGGCTCCTGAGACATTCCCCGTGGCAGCTGGTGCGGCGGAGGCGGCTGGAGCATCCACTCCACCACCCAGGAGAACAACAACACCTTCCACACAGCAGAATCCCACGATGCCTGCATCAGTGACGGTCCACGACCAGACCCTATGGGACTACAAGAATGCGGTGGAGGACTGGGTCATCCAAGTGCTGGACCATCCGAGGCTGGGAGACCCTATACTGGAACGGCGTAAAGGAACCGTCCTATGGTTTTCAGTCAAGCAAGGCTGTGGCTTCCTTGCGGATGAGGAGGACAGCAAGGAGTACTTTGTGGGCCGCAGGTCTGTGAAACGGTTTTACCTGCCCCAGACCCGTCACAGCCTACACCTGGGGGATCAGGTAGAATATACCCCCATGGCATCACTGAAAGGTCCCTTTGCTATCGGGGTTACCTTATTGTCTAAGCCCCTGGCACCTGCATCACCACCAGAAGTTTGGCCGGAGGAACCAGCAGGCGCAGGACGTGTGCGCTGCCTACAAGAGTCATCAGATGGCACCCTCCGTTTCAGGGAGAAGCCACAGCCGGAGCCTCTGATCCCTGGATTGCCACCACCACCACAGTTCTTTCACCTGGGTCAGCTGACTATATCATCCTTCACTTTCCAGTCCACGGTGATCCAGTACCAACTACCATGGAAAATGAAGTCAACAACAGCCAGGGGAGTTGGCAGTTTCTCCTTGGGTGCAGCCTTGCCTGAACTTCTGCAGCCAGAAGTTCTTACCCCTGCTGTCCCAGCAGGAGTATCCAGAAAACTGAAGGCGCAAGTGGCTGCAGTGCTCACCAGTGTGACCACCACCCAGTCAAGTCCAAATTCTGGCAGCAGAGGTCAGTGGAGCTCAATCACGGCAACCAGCTTGGCCTACAGGAGGCAGGAGCGTCCTCATGTCCTTCAGCAGCAGTTTCAGTGAGGAGAACTTCAGGTCCCTCATCTGGGGAACCCTTCTACTGGCTGCCAGTCTGGTTGACTTAAATGACACCTCTGGACCTTTGGGAGCAACAACATGGACTGCACCTGATGGGTGTGAGCTAGCTGGCACTTGTTTTTAGTTTATCTAGTTTGTATTTCCCCCTTTGACTCTCACCCAGATGGACATGGCTTATCAGGACCCCCCGCTTGTTGCGCCTAAGCGTGCCTATTTCCCCCCCCCCCCTTCTCAGGTTATTTGGGATCCCCCTTTGCAAAAAGGGTTCTCTATTTGCTGCTATTTTATATTATCCATGTGGATTACATGTTACCTGTTTGGATTACTAAATTACCTCACGTGGATTTCAATTGAATTTTGGACTATGTGTTCCAGTGTTTTATGCCAAGCAGCCATGAGGAGAGACTCAAACGTATATCTGAGCCTATTATGCTTGCAAATGTAAAATTGCACTAAAATGTTTGCATAATTATGTCTTTGCAGTATTTTAGCAATAATGTTATTACAGGTTCAGGAATGTTTAAGCACTTTAGCCCATTGTGTGTATTCTTTTTCAGGTACTGCAATGTGTTCTAGTATGCACTTATTGTATGGTGTTTTTAGTAAATTATGCACTTAGCCAGATAGTTACTTTTCTACCTCATATGGATTGCCTCTGAGGACTGTACACAGCGGCCTAGCCTTGTACGTGCGTGCGTATGATGCAATCGTGAGTCAATAGTACGTTAAGGATTCGTACGCACTTTGTATGCTATTGCTTACGCATTCAGTTCAGTAGTGTACTTTTAACAACGCTTAGACTGTATGTTCATAA
This sequence comes from Rhinella marina, assembly GCA_900303285.1. Lineage (NCBI taxonomy): Eukaryota > Metazoa > Chordata > Amphibia > Anura > Bufonidae > Rhinella > Rhinella marina. Next base: position 34,592 of record ONZH01008658.1, read on the forward strand.
TTTGTACAGGAATGTTTGCAAAACAACGGTTATTTTTTAACGCAAATTCGACCAAATAAATTTGTATTAAAAACGAATTGTCATAAATTCGTCGATTATTTGCCAAAGCAAATTTTTGATGATTCGCCCATCTCTATCTAAATAGATAAATATTTGGCCAAAGTAAAAAAATAAAATAAAAATATTCACCCTTAGAATGTGGTACACCAAAAGGTACAATTTTGCCAGGGACGTTCAGACATTGAAAGGCCTTGATTTTAAAGGGTGAAACTTTATGTATGTGGGCTCTGCTTCCTTTAGCATGTCCCTAGTACATTTATATGGCAAATGTGATTGATAAAACTACACAGAGATGCAAACATGTGTCATTGACAAAACATGTGTTATTGACAAAAGTAGACAAAGCATGTGATATGTTAAATTTAGATTCATTTGCTGAGTGATATTGACTGACTCAAGCTGCTCAGTGGTGTTGTATGAGCAAAATTTGAAGAACAGGCTGCATATCACTTCTTAACATATTGTTTCTAAATTTTACCAGTGAAACACACATACAAAATCTAATTCTATTTACACTTTCAGTAACATTTCACTGGTCCTGGTAGCTTAACGGGGTTTTCTTGTTTGCATCAACATTCTTTAAAATAATCATTTATGAAAGGAGCTATCATTTTTAATGTATTTCTTTTATTTTTACTGTTCCATTCTAGGTTACAGTCACATGACCATATTCATGCAGTTCTTCCTTATTTCCTGTGATGTCATGTCCATGGAGAGGAATAGGGGAGTGTCTATGTAAGTAACTTGGTGGGAGGAGCTATGAACTAGCCAGGCCTTCTAAGGGCAGTGCTAGAGCTGTGGAGGAGAAGTGCATCATGGGTTTGGTTGGATACAGAGACAGGAAGTGCTACATACAGGATGCAACAAACCAGAATGATTTATTTGTATGATGAGAACAGGTCAGGAGAGTCCAAATGGTTAAAAAAGCATAGGGACGATGTACAGGAGGTAAACAACTACATGAGCATAGCTATTAAAATCCTTTTAAACATTTAATGTCACTTCATCTTAACAGTCTGATAAAAGCATATTTTTCCATATTCCCTATATAATTGTATTCAAATTAAATAAAATATGTAAAATGGAAATGTCTGCTTACACTGAAACAAATAATGGAGTCACATAAAATGGACAAATATGTTATATGCAAACTAGAAACTCCATGATGCTTGAAACATGCTTATTAATGCAGGTCACAGTAATTACTCTCTACTTGTCCACAAATGCAAGTTAAAATGCTCATTACTGAGTCAAAAGGTAGCATATTGGCAATCAAAGAAAGTAGAAAAGCTGGTTAAAACAACCATTTGCAGGGACCATGTATGCAATGCATGGGATCACTGGAGTTCTGTATTATGGAGTGAAAGCCACTCTGTGTGCTACTTTGTGGTATTCTCCTACCCAAAATGTTCTCCCCTAATTAATTACCTGTGTTTACTATTGTGGCTTGTGTTTGAATTATGGCATGCTTAGTCTTTGGAACAATTTAGTGTTGTCATTTTAAATATATAAGTAAGAAAGCTGAAACAAATGATCTTCTACGTTTTGTTTGCCAAAGAGCTTTGGCTTCTCAGGGAAGGAAGTGACTTCAAGGGTTATTCTCATTAGAGATGAGCAAATCTAATCGTCGATTCGTTGATTTGTATCGAATCTTGGGATTTTAGAGCTGTGAAGCGAATCCGAATTTCCTTGGATTCGCTTAGTATTATTTGTGAACGTACGCAAAATTTTACATGCTAACTATACGTACGATATGTATGAACCATACGAAATGTACGCATTATGCGTGAGCGGGACAAGTTCGCAAGAGCGGGAAAGTAAAGATACACCCCCCTCCGAACTGGAAAAAAACAGCCCACCGGGGATCTAACTATTTGCACGTGTAGGGAGTGAAAACTCCTCCCTCAGTACTCCACCCTCCTCTGAGTCAAGCAGTTTGAACCAGTTTAGGCTACTTTCACACTAGCGGCAGCACGGATCCGGCACCTAAAGGGTGCCGACGGATCCGTACTGCCGCTGATACATGTGTGGAGCCGGAGCAGCGCTCCGGCCCCACACATGTTAACACACACATGGGAACAAGACACAGACATACATACATACACACACACATACATACTCACATACTCCATTGACGCCGGCAGAACGTCTTCACGCGCCTCCTGCGTGCAGTGATGACGATTCCCCACAGTGCCCTCTGCTGGGCGCAGTGGGGAAACGTCATAGCTGCGCGCAGGAGGCGCGTGAAGACATGCTGCCGGCGTCCCTGGAGTATGTGAGTATGTATGTGTTTATGTATGTATGTATGTATGTCTGTATGTCTGTATCTATGTATGTAGCCGGATCTGGAATGACCCCCCCCATTGCAAATCAATGGAGGACAGATCCGGATTACTGGTGTGTCCACACCAAACGGATCCGTCCCCATTGACTTGCATTGGGGGTCATTCCGGATCCGTCTTGGTGCGGATGCCTGGACCGGAGAGCAAACCGCAGCATGCTGCAGTTTGTTCTCCGGTCTGAAGACGGAACGGAATGCTTTCAGGAGCATTCCGTTGTCTTCAGTTCAGTTTTGTCCCCATTGACAATGAATGGGGACAAAACTGAAGCGTTTTTTTCCGGTATTGAGCCCCTATAACGGAACTCAATACCGGAATTTAAAAACGCTGGTGTGAAAGTAGCCTTAGACCAGTGCTGACTGCTGACCTGGAAGCAAGCAAGGAAGCAAGCATGGCTCTAAAAAAGAAGCATGACCTGCTGTGGCCCAACTGGAATGAAATGTGTTTTGGGGACGAGTTTCCAGAACCACCGCCCGCTACGGACATCAGGGCGTCACAGGTTAATCTGTGCGGGAGAAACCCAGCTTCAGTGCCTGCCTGGCCATCATCATCATCAACTGAAGCTGCGACTAGTGAGACAGCTGGAGCATCTCCTGGTGTTCGTGTGGCTGGAAGGTCCGCTCTGTCTTGTTTAGCGGAAATGGCTGGAGCGTCCACTTCGCTGCCCAGGAGGAGTTCAAGCCAGAACCCCATTGTTCCGGCATCTGTGACGGCCCGGGAGTATAAAACTGCGGTGGAGGACTGGGTCATACAAATTCTTGACCACCCTAAGCCGGGAGATACTTCACTAGAACGAAGGAAGGGAACTGTGCTGTGGTTTTCAGTGGGGTGAGGGTCTGGCTTCCTGCAGGATGACGACTCTGGGAAGGAGTATTTCGTGGGCCGCCGGTCGGTGAAACGGCCGTACTTGCCGCAAGCTCGTCACAGTTTGTACGTGGGGGATCAGGTGGAGTACACCCCCATGGAGTCCGTGAAAGGACCATTTGCAACCGGGGTTACCCTCCTTTCCAAGCCCCTGGTGCCTTCAAGTGACGCAGAAGTGTGGCCGGATGAACCACCAGGTCCAGGACGCTTGCGCTGCCTGCAGAAATTCCCAGATGGCGTCCTCCGGTTCTGTGAAAAGCCTCAGCCGGAGTTTCTGATTCCAGAACTGCCAGCACCACCACCACCACGACAGTCCTTACAGCTGGGTCAGCTGACCACGTCATCCTTCACTTTTCAGTCAATGGTCATCAACCAATACTACCAGCTGCTGTGGAAGGTGAAGCCAGCAGCAGCCGTGGAAGCTGGGTCGTCTTCCCTGGATCATGCAACCTTTCCGGAACCGCTGCAGCCGGAAGTTCTTCTTACCACAGATGTCCCGGCAGGAGGATCCAGAAAAGCTGAAGTGTCTGCAGCACTCGCCAGCGTGACCACCACCCAGACAAATTCTGTTTGGATTACAATTTTATCTCACGTGGATTACAATTTAATTTTGGAATATTTGTTCCAGACAGACTGTTTTATCATTGCCAAGCCAACTAGGAGCCATAAGGAGAGACTCAAATGTATATATGAGCCTTTTATGCTTGCAAATGTGAAATTGATTGCTCTAAAATGTTTGCATACTTATGTCTTATTTAATGGTACAGCACTTTAGCCCATTGTGTGTATTTTTTTTCTGGTACTGCAATGTGTCTTATTAATGCACCTATTGTACAGTGTTTTGGGTAAATTATTAACTTATTGAAAGCTAACAGCAGTGAGCACCTTATTTTTCTAGTTCATATAGTCTTCCTCTAAAGACTGTAGGCCGCGGCCTAGCTTCATGCTTATGACGCATTCGCAAGTCATTTGTACGTTAAGGATTCGTACGCACTTTTGTACGCTAATGCTTACGTGTTGCGTACTTTTACATACGCTGACTGTACGTACATAATTTACGCAGGAATGTTCGCAACACAACGATTGTTTTTTTTTTACATAGATTCGACCGAATAAGTTTGTGCGAATACGAATATTGTCAGATATTCTGCGAATGATTCGCTCATCTCTAATTCTCATCTTAGACAATGGGGGCATATCGCTAGGATATGCCCCCATTATCTTATAGGTGTGGGTCCCCGTTGGGACCTGCACCTATATCGAGAACGGAGCCCCCAAAGTAAAGAAGGGCACGCTGCGCATGCACAGCTGCCCTCCATTCATTTCTATAGGGCCAGCGAAAATAGCCGAACACTGGCTCGGTTATTTCCATCGACTACATAGAAATGAATGGGAGCGGAGGGCGCGCATGCGCAGTGCACTCCCATTCATTTCTATGGGCGCAGCGGGGGAGCTTCGCCTGGTGGTGGCCGGACCCCGGGAAACCTGGGGTCCTCCAGGCGCAGCACCCTCTCTCCGATCTCGATATAGGTGCGGGTCCCAACCCTAAAATGTTGTGCAGAAGGGTGTTAAATTATCTTTTTGGTAAGTGAAAGTTTCCTAGCAGTTTATATACAGTGTATATTTTATTTCCTTTCAATGGTTTCTTGAAAACAATTTTTTGCAAGCCATCGCTTTATAACCTAAGAGATTTGCAGTCCTTAAATTAACATGTAAGTTGAAGTACTGATGTTAATTTGCATAAAATTCCATTGAAGACAACGTCCATGTCTACCATCAGTGTCCTGTAGAGCCTCTCTGTTACACCTTAATTGCTTTAAGGCTTCATAGTAATTTAAAATAATACTACCAGCGAAAAACTGGAGACAGAACTGATTAGCAACGGCTGAATAAACAGCTTATCATTACCAGTAGTAAGTATTATAATTGGACATCGGTGGGATACAAATAGTTTGAAGTATTTTGGAAATGGCAAGAGCAATTTCGTTATTGTACCACTTTCACATGGCTATAACCATGATCACATTTACCAAAATAATGCATCATTAGCAATAAGAAAGCAGGAACATGGAAACCTCACTAGTTATATTATTATACTGGCTGAAGCCATCTTGTAACTTTTTTGAGGCCTCAAACTAATTTGGGCTTGTCAGTCTAGTACCATAAATTACATCACCAGGAGGTCAGTTGCTAATCTGTTAATACAATTATTTTCATTAAATGATAGCATTAACCTGGGCAGATGGCAGTTTTTCTTGAATTCTTAATTTTCAGGAATGTATTAGATACAATTAGATAGAACTATAGCATCCACAATACTAACATCATTAATAGAGATGAGCTAATCAATTCTAACCTAATCTAACCTAACCAAATGCATTTTGTGCTTCCCAAAACTTTGGTTTACAGCCAAATTCGAATGTTTTGTTATACCATTATCCCTGTTCTCTCCCTATCTTCCCAGTTCTAACCAGAAACTCACTGGGAAAATAGAGAGGAGGGGGCTACAATCAGGAGCGAATTAGCCATAGCCCTTACAGGGAGATTTACCGGTGGTCCGACGCCCAGGGGGCCGGCCTGTGGAAGTTTTTGGGGATGTATTTTGTGCTGCTGGCAGTATTTTGTGATGGACTGTGGTATATAGCTCTTTTGAGGTGGTATAATCTGCTACAATATGGTATTTTTGGCCCCGCCTTCCATCAATTTGGACCGAACTACAAACGGGGCCACCTGACTCGCAAAAACATTTCTAGAGTCAACCCTTTTCTTAATATGAAAACCACAAATACTTATTGTTGCCTTGATGTATGCTTATCTTGATTACTGTAATTCATTATAAATTGGTACTCCCCTCATTAAACTCTATTCTCTCCGATCTATCCTGAAAGCAGTAGCCAGATCCACTAACCGCTACTCTGATGCCTATACCCTATGCCAGTCATTGCATTGGTGTAGGATTCTATTTAAACTTCTCATTCTTAACAACAAAGCTCTTCACAGTGCTGCACCCCCTCCATCTTCTCCCTCATTTCTGTCTACCACCCTACCCATGGTCTGTATTCTGGCAATGACTTAAAGGGAACCTGTCATCTCCGAAACACCCCCTGAACTAGAGTAAGTGGTGTATACTGTAAGTGATGCTGAATCCGAATATGTAAGTTTTATTTTCATACTCAATTCCATTCCAACGCTGTGCTCCCACAAACTTGCAGTAAAATGCACTCACTGGACTCTTCTTTGAGTCCTCTCCATTATGTGAGTGAGCACTGGAGTCCAGTGAGTGCATTTTACTGCAGGTTTGTCAGAGCACAGCGTCAGAATGCAAGTGAGTACGAAGATAAAAATGACATATTCGGATTCAGCATCACTTACACTATACACCGCTTACTGTAGTTCAGGGGGTGTTTCGGAGATGACAGGTTCCCTTTAAAGCAATGGCTTAAGGCATATCTGCAGGATCAACACTATTAAACCAGACACACTGCCTAGGATTGACCCTATTCATTAAACAATATCTGTATGGCCTTCAACTAGAAGTTGTGTGTTTTTCTGCGATTCTCTGGAACCTGTACATCAACAGGTTTTAAAGACCAATCTGCACTGCAGTCCAATAGGGATGCTTTGAAAATAAAGTAAAAATTGTGCAACACTGCCACTTAATTTTAAAAAGATCCCTGTTGGACCATGTTTGCGGATTAGTCTTCAAATCCCTGGGAACTACAGTTCCCACAGAACCACAGAAAAACATGCAGAATCCATTTGAAATCTATGTAATTTGGAGAACTATAGATCAAAGTAAAAAAATGACAAAGAATGCACACATTTTCACCTGGTTAAGTATTGGGGCAATTCCTATGCATACATCTTTTGGTTTACTAATTCAGATTGTGGTGAAACGTTGCTTTATTGTGACCTTTTAGTATCTTATTATTAGCATCTTACTAGCACTTTTTACATTTCTTTTACAAGTTCTCGTGAACACAGCCCTCAGTCCTGTTCTTGAATTGTTGATTGGTTTGTTACTATGTAATGTCTGAGTGTGTCCACTTTGAATTGTAAAGTGCTGTGGAATATGTTGGCACTATATAAAGATTATTATTATTATACAGAGAGGCAGAAGATCACCATCTGAAAGCCCTATCAAGCTATATTAGTGGTCTTCTTAATCCATACAAACTTTAGCAATGCTTGCTTTAAATCAGAGCCATAGCCTGTACAATTGGCCATAATGCAATGTAATTGGAAACTGGCCATTTGTCCTGACAGCAGTGGCTGGTCATGCTTGACCCGTTTACGGAACCGCTAATTAACTTGACCTTCAGGGTTTCCTCATACTCATGGTAATGAAATTCCTTTCAAATATGCTGATTATTGTACTTGAATAGTGTCCTTGTTTTACAATGATGTAAGATTTGTAAATTATATATAAATACGAGCATAACAATAAAGTATAGGCCAAGACTTATCGGTATGTAATGTGCTGGACACGTGCAGGTATAGTGACCGACAACAGCTTGAGAAATACGTAATTTTACTTCTTTTGAACTGGTAATGTTAACAACAGTGAACAGTCTTAACAACGGTAATAAAGAGAGTTCTGTTTCTTTACTTAACCCTGTCTTCGGCCGCATGCCTGTGCAAAGGGAGCCTCCCTCTCCTTCACACGTCGTCTCCCAGGGTAATAGGTCGCCCGATGTCCCACACAATAACCCGGGAATGGATTCTGCTTCCCTTCAGCTGAACCACACACTCCCCTGTACTGAGTTGCCCTGCTCTCCACCATGTGCTCTGTCTTATGATTTCTGACCTGCATCCATCTGCAGCTTTAACACTGGCAAGCTCCTTGTGGGTTAAATTGACTCTTCTGTGCCTGTTGCCTGTAGATGCTGCGTACAGGAGTCTTGAGATGTCTTTTACATGCAGCTCCCTGTGTCCTGGTGCCCTTCACTCTGGTTGAAACTGGTTCTAGCTCAGTGACCTTGCTTTGCTTAAAGGGGTTCTCCGGGAATTAAGAAAATGAAAATATTTAAATATTACTTTATTATAAATATATTCCCAAATACCTTTCATTAGTTATAATGGCTTGTTTTGTCCGGGGAGAAATTATTAGGAGAAACAAAATGGCTGCTGTCCTATTAGTACACACAAAACCTGTCCTAATTACACAGCAGGACAAGTTACTTCACAACACTGAGATAAAGAGCTGCCTCATCCTCCTCTCTGCTCTGACTGTCAGGAACTATGATCTCAAATACAAATTATAAGCTCTTTAGCTGAATCTCTGTAGGAATGGAGTTCTTGGGGAGATGTAGTAATGAGCAGCACTTGTATGCAGTCTCCATTACCACAGTCTGTCCTGTCCATTCTTTCTGTACTTCATGTCTCCTGATGAACTCCATTCCTACAGAAATTCAGCTAAATTTCATATTACAATGTAGTCAGTCCCTGACAGTCAGAGCAGAGAGGAGGATGAGGCAGCTCTTTACCTCAGTGTTGTGAAGTAATTTGTCCTCCTGTGCGATTAAGACAGGTTTTGTGTGTACTGGTAGGACAGCGGCCATTTTGTTTCTCCTAATGATTGTTCCCTAGATAAATTGAGCCATAATAACTAATGAAAGGTATTTGCGAATATATTTATAATAAAGTAATATTTACATAGTTTCATTTTCCTAATTCCTGGAGAACCCCTTTAAGGACCTGGAAACTCCCCATCTCCCCTGGGTCATAAAGTCCCTCAGATGGTTCGATGCACTGCAAGCAGCTCCCTCTGCTGGCCAGGAGGTGAGACTGCGGCATTACAGGTACATGCTATAAACACCTTAATAGTAAAACCAACCTATACTCCAATCAAATGCTGCCACTGAATCTTGTCTGTTTTTTGTATAGACACGTTATACATGCATGAAACACAAGTACAATTGGTTCCATAGTGATAGTAAATGTTCTTACTTTAATCTGCTGACTCTGGTTAATGCTGAACATTGTGCTTAGTGTGCAGATCAGTTTATGATCTGTTTATGACATGGGCTGTGTTCTCTGTCTGACAAGATCTATTTCAATACTCTTACATATGCAACTTGCCCTTCACCTGCCAAAATTTAAAGGTATGAACTGAACTGTTTCATATTTTGTCTTCATAAAAAGTTTGATTCATTTGAAAAGAACTTAGTATGCTCAATATTATCTGTCTATTGTGATATATTAAGATATACTGTAAATAGATTAGATAGATAGATATTAGATAGATAGATTACATATGATACAGATAGATAAATAAATAGAAATGAGATAGATATAGATAGATAGATAGATAGATAGATAGATAGATAGATAATCATATACATTTACTAGAGTAAAATAATCTATAATCTTACCAACAAAACTCTTGATTTGTTTATGTAAATAGATTGATCAAACTGGTATAGCAAAAAACGCCTGAAAGTGTTACTGTATATAGTTCCGACAACGCCTTTCCATAAGCCCATAAAACCCTGTGCCATGATCAATAAAGGGTATCTCCTGCTCTCCTTTCAGGCATGACCATTGTTCTGCTTACCTGCTTTTCATCTCCGTGGTAGCTCGGACCTACTGGCATCTCTCCCCTCCGTTTTGTTGGATCCTGCAGCTGGAATAGCTCTGATTCTCCTTGCAGATTGTGGCCCTTCCTTTCCTTCATGAAGGCCCAGCCTTATTTGGTACTTATCAGTGACTTTAGGATTGGAAGAGGCTGACTATAATATCCCTCCATGCCATTGTTTACAGCAAATCGGCAAGTGAAAGTGAAAGGAGCACCCCCGCAAAAATAGTTTCTGCACTGGCCCATTACGTACGTGGTACATGGTCATCTTTTTAGTGACTCTACAACTGACACAGCGTCTTACTGGATGTGAGGACAGGAGTTAATTTCTCTTTTCATTCCTACAGCCACAATACGTGTCTGAAAGAAATGACTTTCTGTCCACATATGCTCTATTAGCTGGACGCTCTAGGAGCTAGAGAGTCAGAGTGTTGGTCACATAACACAGCTAAGGACTAGAAGATAGTGGATAACAAACACACCCATCAGTAAGAAGGTTAGCTTCACTAATTCACATCAAGCACCTTTCTAATGGACCAGAGAAGAACAATTTGATCAGGAGACACCAGATATCTGCTTTGGCTCTCAACAATGTATTATTTGGTTGAATTTATGTCACTCAGTATGGTGTCATCTCCATACAAGGTATCAATCTATCGCCTGGCACTTGGAGGCAATGGACTGTAATACCAACACTGAAATAGTGACAAAAAAATACAAAGTAATAATATAAAAAAAGTTGTGTCCCTGTGAAACGCTACTGTAAACTGCATTTCAAATGAAGATATTATTGTTATAAGGAAAGTGGCATATGCTGATGAATGTACAACTCCTAATGGAAGAATAAATATTTCATGGAGGAATAGCTAGAACCACGACCATGCATGAGGTTGGCAGAGTTTGGACAAACTACTAATGGGTTTTACGGATTACAAAAAAGATAAATGAATGTGAAGGGAAAAGGCAATAACTGATAAGAGTATTATAAGAAAGCAAATGACTGAATGAACTCAACACAATCTCGACAACCCCTAATGGGATATGAGGATTACACTGATATACCTGTAAGTGAATATAAATTGCAGAAAGAACTGCAAAGGACATGTCAAATCCAATACAGGGGAAATGAAGAACGGAAAATGATAGAAAAATTGAAAATAGATTTTAAAAAAAACTGGCGCCAATTACTTTCATGTGACTGAATTTAGGAGGAGATTACTGGTGCAATCAGTGACAAGTACTGTTATATGTAGGTTATTAGGACTCACACAGCGTACTCCAATATGTGTTATATATAAAAAGTAAATAGACTGATAAGAAAGTTCAACGCTGTTTACTGGAGAAAAAATGATTTTCTGGAAAACAGTAGGAGCTATGTATCAGTGCTAACAGCACCTGGAGCTCTATGAGCAGCATTTCATTACTTCTTGCAATCACTATATGGTTCTGTTTTGGTCCACTACTTTGCTATCTTTGCCCTGAAGGCTGCATAACTAGTATTTCCAAGTAATGACAACCTGAAACCTGAAATATGCTTTCTTTACTGTACGGATTAGTACATGACAATTTATATGTAAAATTAAAGGATGGGATTGAGCTGGAAATTTGGAGATCCATAACTTTATCATTGGCAGTCACAAACAGTCACTATGTCCTTCAGCTAGCAATTTATAACTGTGTACCGGGCAGGTGTGGAGACGTCAAGACAGCAATTTACGGAGGATGTTTTTGTAAGAAAAAGGTAAATAAATGTAGTCCTAATTGGAGAGACTTCAATTACAGTGGTGAGTAATGGTTCCTGTATGTAGCTTAAGCTGTACCTAACCCAGACATCTGAACTATTTTTCTGGGAAATGATACAAACAGTTCACCTGTGTTTGTAATAAATAGAAATGTGGGTTATATTTTAGTGCATTTTACAAAAGTACTTTCAATTAAGAAGGTCAATAAGAGGCTATTAGTAATGTCCAAACCAGGTATAGGGCTTAGTGCAACAGGCATCGCAATTACTGTAGCAGTATGAGTCACTCAGTGTCACTAACAGGCTGTTAAGGGTCCAGAATTCCAGATACAATTTCTGGGGGACCAATCATTTAGATTGCAGCAACTCACAAATGTGTCACAACTGAAAGCAAGTCTGTGTGGTCATTGCTAGAGTAATACTGCTTTCACGGGGAGGTTTTGCAGCATTTTTCTGCACTTTTGCATTTTTTTGAGTTATAATGGTACCTAAAGGTCTGTGGGAATCATGAAACACAGGACACACAAGTGTTTCTTTGCTTCAGGCACTTTTGTTAAGTAGTGTTTTTTTTTTCCCTTGCTTCGTTTAAAAAATGCAGCATGCAGGAGTACATGGCGGTTTTTCAGGCATTGTGGCAACACCTCTATAAGGGAAAATTGGCATGAAGAAAATACTAGTGTGCAAATACACTAACTCAGATATATAGGGTGGGCCATTTATATGGATACACCTAAATAAAATGGGAATGGTTGGTGATATTAACTTCCTGTTTGTGGCACATTAGTATATGGGAGGGGAGAAACTTTTCAAGACGGGTGGTGACCATGGTGACGATTTTGAAGGCGGCCATTTTGGATCCAACTTTAGTTTTTTTCAGTGGGAAGAGGGTCATGTGACAAATCAAACTTATTGAGAATTTCACAAGAAAAACAATGGTGTGCTTGGTTTTAAAGTACCTTTATTCTTTCATGAGTTATTTACAAGTTTCTGACCACTTATGAAATGTGTTCAAAGTGCTGCCCATTGTGTTGGATTGTCAATGCAACCCATTTCTTCCACTCTTCACACACTGATAGCAACACCGCAGAATAAATGCTAGCACAGGCTTCCAGCATCCTTAGTTTTAGGTGCTGCACATCTCGTATCTTCACAGCATAGACAATTGCCTTCAGATGACCCCAAAGATAAAAGTCTAAGGAGGTCAGATCGGGAGACCTTGGGGGCCATTCAACTGCTACATGATGATGTGTTTCCCTCTTTACGCACTGAAGCTGGCATGTTCCCTGAGTTTTTCCAGCAATATGGTGCATCACCACATTATGGGTGTCAGGTCCAAGCATTCCTAGATTAACAGTTTCCTGGCAAGTGGATTGGTCGTCGTGGGCCAGTTGAATGTCCCCCAAGGTCTCCCAATCTGACCCCCTTAGACTTTTATCTTTGGGGTCATCTGAAGGCAATTGTCTATGCTGTGAAGATACAAGATGCGCAGCACCTGAAACTATGGATACTGGAAGCCTGTGCTAGCATTTCTTCTGAGGTGTTGCTATCAGTGTGTGAAGTGTGGGAGAAGAAGGTTGCATTGACAATCCAACACAATGGGCAGCACTTTGAACACATTTTATAAGTGGTCAGAAACTTGTAAATAACTCATGAAAGAATAAAGTTACGTTAAAACCAAGCACACCATTGTTTTTCTTGTGAAATTCTCAATAAGTTTGATGTGTCACATGACCCTCTTCCCATGGAAAAAAACTAAAGTTGGATCCAAAATGGCTGACTCCAAAATGGCCGCCATGGTCACCACCCATCTTGAAAAGTTCCCCCCTCCCATATACTAATGTGCCACAAACAGGAAGTTAATATTACCAACCATTCCCATTTTATTTAGGTGTATCCATATAAATGGCCTACCCTATACTTAGGTGTTTGTCTAAAATCTGTCTAAAAAGGTGCACGTTTTCACAATTTTGGCACAATTTGGTGCAACTAGAGTGTCTACCTTTTTTCCGACTTTCTTGAAAAAAGTGCGGAGATTATCAGAAAGGGCAGAACTTTGCATGGAAGAGCCATGGTTTAAGATTCACCATTGTCTGTCAAAATTGCGAAACAATTTTTGCATAAATTTTGTCTTAAAGTAAGTCAACCAATAGTTGATATAAGGCTAGAGAAAAGTGTCTATCCCTGCACTACATTTATCACCCAGCCTGAGCCACTGTAATAAATCTAGTGTAGGTCCAAACAACCTGTCTAAGTTTATGACATCTATGGGATTAATACTGTAAATCTACAAGACGGTGTACAAAAATGCCACCTGTGGCGCAAGAAAATGGCAAAAAAAAAACTGATTGCGCTTATTTTTTTCTTAAAAAGTAAGTAAAAAAAGTAAAAAAAAACCTCCAGAGCAAAATTCAAAAATGCTACAAAGGAAGCAAAGATCCACAAAGACCAAAGCTGTATTGAGTTGTTTAGGATAAAATTGATGACTATATATTTTGCTGGGGAGGTGTATGGCAATGACTCTTTACAGGCTGTTCCAAACTTACAAGTTTACATCAAAATAAACAACGAAGGCACTGGTGCTCACAGTAGCACACAGCGTTCTCTCAGCTTTCCCTAGGCTAGTGACGACAAGTTCATCGGTCACATGGCCTAGGCGCAGATCAGCCCCATGGAAGTGAAAGGGGCTGAGCTGCCATACCAAGCACAGCCGGTATACAATGTACTGCACTGTGCTTGGTAAGCTGTGAGAAGGCAGCAGTGGCCACAAGAGTGCCTTCTCAAAACAGCTGATTGGCTGGGCTCATGGGTGTTGGACCCCCACCAATCAGATACTGATCTCGGAAAACCCTTTTAAGTAACGTGCTATTTGCATATTTTATGTTCCTAATTTGCCAGATGATAAAACTATTTGTGGAAACTGTTCTTTAATGAAATCACTAAAATACTAGCACTTGGAAGTGCCATGCAGTATACACTGATTTCTGAGAGATTATTCTGCAATGTATGCTGTTTATGTCCTTTCTACAATTTAGGTTGACATGAATGCACCAAATAGTAAAGAAGCAATAATAAAGAATGAGTGCTTCCTTCTGTCTTTCTGATCCTTCTTGATGCTTTTAATATGTCTTCATGAGCACCATTCATGGATTTATAGGCTTCCCCATTTTTACATATCATGCCATCTGTTATATGAGGTGACCACTGGGTATGTAGTGTGAAATTTGGAGGGCATTATAACTTTACATCATTCAATATAAAGAGAAACCTAAAAACCCTTGGACATAGCTACAGGCCATATTTTTCATAAAAGTTTAAATCCTTTAAGCAAGAAAAGGTTACTGATTCAGGTCAATATGCTGTGAAAGTAACATACACATACATTATGGCTATACTCAATATATTTAGCAGGAGAAACATTATATATGTCACTTGAAAGAAAAGCAATTACGATTTTCTATATTTTACCAAGTTATATAAAACATGAATGAATATAGCTAAAAACAGTAAATAAAGAGAAAAATAAAATCAACAAAAATTGAGAGCAGCAGATGACAGTTGGGTGTTCTCATTTGTCATGCTATGTGGAAATTAGAGATGAGCAAATCATCCAAAATTCGCTTCGCCAAATATTCTTCAAACTTTTCAAAAGATTCGTACCTGATACGAATCTATTCGGCGAAGCTGCGTACAAGTCATACAATATTATGTGATGTTTTGTGAACATTTGCGCACTAATAACGAACGTACAGTTGTTAAACGTACGAAAATGACGGGCTTAGCTGGAGTGGAATGGTGGAGCAGGAGGAAAGCTCTGAGTCTGACCCCTGGCTACATAATACTGTATCAGCAGATGACAGCAGATCATCCGGCTGTGATTGAGATGAGTGTGCCATCCACTCCACTACCTCATCCACTTTCTCCTCCACTACAATTTTGTGCCTTGGTGGGTTAGCCTGGTGGAACAGTGGCCAACTATTGTGAATTCTACAAGTAGAAGCTCCGGCTACAGGTCCTTTGGCACTGCTGCCCTGTGCCACCTTCTTTTTTTAGAGCTCGAGGTCTGGCTGGAACCCTTTTGCTTTTCCATGCCAGACATTTTTCACTTGACTGTGGCCCTGCAGCTGGTCTTTGTCTCTCTCCCTGTCTATCTCTCACCCTGTCTCTCTCCTTGCCTGATTAATTACTAGCCCTGCAGTATCCCTGGTATGTGCAATATGGATTCCCAGAACAATTACACCACAATTTTAACAAAACAGTTCTCTGCCTCTCAGAACTTCACAGACAGTGCTTCTGCTCGTCTCAGCAGTCGCAGCAGAAGTAATGTGTCACTGGCTTACCGAGCCTGAGCCAATCAGAGAAAGCCCTTCCCACTAGGTCAGGTGACCACTTTCTTCCCGGGCTTTATGCCACATGAATAACGAACAGTAAAAGTTTGCTAATTAATAGAGATGAGCGAGTAGTGTTCGATCGAGCTGGTATTCGATCGAATACTACGCTATTCGGCATACTCGATTTCAATCGAGTATAACGGCGATGGCGCACTTAGAATTCGTTTCCCCTCCCACCTTCCCTGGCGCTCTTTTTCCACCAATCACCATGCAGGGGGGGGTATGACAGGCCCGCGGAGCACGCTGGCAACGCGAAAACGTCGTCTACATGGATTGGCTGGAAAAACCATGTGACCTCGAATATTAAAAACTCAGCTCTTCCTGCTCGTACGCATATGCTGCGTGAACTTAGTCAGGGACAGAGGCTGGAGAAGGGAGAGACAGGTTTTAGCTGTTGGACAGGCAGGAGCGTGATTAAAAGCCCTTATCAGGGCTACTATAGTGCAGTACAGTGATAGCTTTACTACAATATACACTTTACAGAGAACAGCTGCTGTATTCAGGGATAGCTGCTGGAGTAGGGACAGAAAGAGGCATTAGTGTATTAGGTGCTCTACTACATACCAAACTATATTTGGCACTACTGTTCTGCGTTCTTTTTGGCTGCAAAACCCTGTTATATACCTAGTGTGTATATGCACCATCTGATCTTCTGTCAGTATACGGCTGTGTCCTTTTTTTTTTTTTTTTAATACAGTTTATTTGGCTCTAGTGTTCTGGGTTCTGTGTGCCTGCAATACCCTTTTTGTATACCAGGTGTAAATACCCACCGTCTGAACAGTTAGTACACGGCTGTGTACCTTGAAATATAAAATATATAGGCCTTTCATTGGCGACTGTACTGTGCGTTCTCTTGCAAAATAATTGTATATACCTGGTGTTAATACACACCGTCTGATCTGTTAGTACACGGCTGTGTACCTTGAAATATAAAATATATAGGCCTTTTCATTGGCAACTGTACTGTGCGTTCTCTTGCAAAATAATTTCACATACCTGGTGTTAATACACACCGTCTGAACAGTTAGTACACGGCTGTGTACCTTGAAATATAAAATATATAGGCCTTTTCATTGGCAACTGTACTGTGCGTTCTCTTGCAAAATAATTGTATATACCTGGTGTTAATACACACCGTCTGATCTGTTAGTACACGGCTGTGTACCTTGAAATATAAAATATATAGGCCTTTTCATTGGCAACTGTACTGTGCGTTCTCTTGCAAAATAATTTCACATACCTGGTGTTAATACACACCGTCTGAACAGTTAGTACACAGCTGTGTACCTTGAAATATAAAATATATAGGCTTTTCATTGGCAACTGTATTGTGCGTTCTCTTGCAAAATAATTTCACATACCTGGTGTTAATACACACCGTCTGAACAGTTAGTACACGGCTGTGTACCTTGAAATATAAAATATATAGGCCTTTTCATTGGCAACTGTACTGTGCGTTCTCTTGCTAAATAATTGTATATACCTGGTGTTAATACACACCGTCTGATCTGTTAGTACACGGCTGTGAAGGCAAAATATTGGAACAAAAAAAAAATAAAATGCGGAGGGGGGCTAGCGGAATAGGACGTGGACGAGGACGGGGGCGCGGAAATGCTGTTGGGGGCCTTGTTGAAGCCAGTGGGGATACAATGCGTGCTGGTGAGGGTCAGCCAGGATCCCGTTCATCCAGAATCCCTGCCTTTATGGGACAGTTAAGCAGGGGGCGGGTTACACCGCTGTTGAGGCCTGAGCAGGTTGAACAGGTGGTGCAATGGATAGCCGATAGCGCTTCCACACAGTTGTCCACCAGCCAGTCATCCACACAGTCTCACTCTGACCCTCCTTCCTCCACACCTGGCCAACAGAGTCATCCCACCATTGACCCCTCCCAGGAGCTCTTTTCGGGTCCTTTTTCAGATGTGCCGGAAGAATCCCAGGAGCTAGCAGAGGAATTTGTTTGTAGTGATGCCCAACCACTTGAGTATTCGCCATCTCCTGCTGATGTGGACCCTGAACCAGCATCTGTTATCATGAGCGATGATGATGATGAGACGCAGTTGCCATCAAGGGAGGCTGTTGGAATGTCCAGTGGGCAGGAGGAGGAGCAGAGTGAGGAAGTGGAAGAGGAGGTGGTGGATGACGAAATGACCGACCCCACTTGGCCAGGGGTGATGTCCAGCGGGGGAAAGCAGTGGAGAGGTGGTGGTCTGCGCAGCACCGAAAAAGGCAGCAAGAGGCAGAGGGATGTCCAGAGGCAGAGGGATGTCCAGAGGCAGAGGGATGTCCACAGGCCGAGGGATGTCCACAGGCAGAGGACAGTCCAGACAGAGAAGTGAGGCCACAGCCAGCAGGGCCGAAGCTGTTTCCCGGCAGCGGGCAGTCGCGTGAAGCTCCCCCATCGAGGCCTCGTACTTCTGTGGTGTGGAGATTTTTTAATGTTTGTGCGGATGACAAACTGAGCGCGGTTTGCACACTCTGCCACTCAAAACTGAGTAGGGGCTCTGAGAAGAGCAATCTGACCACCTCAGGCATGCGGCGTCACTTGGAAGTCAAGCACTGGGCTGAGTGGGAGAGAGCAAACGCAATACAACCTGAGCCCGGTCTTGCTGCCACTGCCTCTTCCCCTTTGTTGTGTGCTGCCACTGCGGTCCAGACCTCCAGCCAGGACACCTCCACATCTGCCTCTGCCTCGGCTACTTTGGGGCCTTCTCCTTCAGCCTCCCCTTCCCCCGCCTCTTCGCCTGCACCTTCACACTCCTCGTCCCAACAACTGTCCATCTCGCAGGCATTCGACCGCAGGCGGAAGTACGCCTCAAGTCACCCCAAGCCCAAGCCTTAAACTGCCACATCTCCAAACTGCTGGCCCTGGAGATGTTGCCGTTTAGGCTTGTGGAGATGCAGGCCTTCCGCGACCTGATGGCGGCTGCCGCACCTCGCTATTCCGTCCCCAGCCGCCACTACTTTTCCGAGAGTGCCGTCCCCGCCCTGCACAAGCACGTGTCGCGTAACATCAGGCGGGCCCTGAGGTACGCAGTCAGCGCAAAGGTCCACTTGACCACCGACTCGTGGACAAGCGCTTGCGGCCAGGGACGATACATCTCTTTGACGGCACACTGGGTGAATGTTGTGGAAGCGGGGACGGGGTTGCAAACAGAGACGGCCTACCTACCACCCCCGCCCAAGATTGCCAGCATGGGTTCTGATAAACCCCCCTCCTCCTCCTCCTCCTCCTCTGCCTTAACATCGCCCTCAGCCGCTAGCTGGAAGCGTTGCAGCACTGGCGCGGGGAGACGTCAGCAGGCGGTGCTTAAGCTCATCAGCTTGGGCGACAGGAAGCACAGCGCCCCAGAGGTGAGGGACGCCATATTGCAGCAGACGGAGATGTGGCTGTCGCCGCTGCAGCTAGGACCAGGCATGGTCATGTGCGATAACGGCCGTAACCTGGTGGCGGCTCTGGAGCTTGCCGAACTCAATCACGTACCATGCCTGGCCCACGTTTTTAATCTGGTAGTCCAAAAATTTCTAAAGACTTACCCCAACCTGGCAGAGCTACTGGTGAAAGTGCGGCGCTTGTGCGCTCACTTTCGGAAGTCAACTGTAGCTGCTGCTAGCTTAAAAAAAACTCCAGCAATGCCTCCATTTGCCTGAACATCGGCTGTTGTGCGACCTGCCGACTCGCTGGAATTCCACCTATTCCATGTTGGCCAGGGTGTGTGAGCAGCAGAGAGCATTGATGGAGTACCAGATTATGAATCCACGCGTGCCTCCAACTCAGCTCCCTCAGTTTGCCAACCACGAGTGGCCATGGATGGCAGACATATGCGATGTACTGCGTATCTTTGAGGAGTCCACCAAGAAGGTCAGCAGCGAGGACGCTATAGTGAGCGTAACCATCCCGCTCCTATGCGTCCTTAAAGAATCACTCATCGCAATAAGGGAGAACGCATTGCACGCAGAGGAGACGGGGGTAGGAGGAGACGCAACGGAGCTACACAGTCAGACCACACTTTTGTCTGCTTCACGGTGGCAGTTGCAGGAGGAGGAGGATGAGGAGGAGGACGACGTGGAGGTGGCTGTGGAAGAGGAGGAGGATGCTGGCGGCGAGGGTAGCAGTCAGGCTGTGTGCGTCCCATTGGTTCAGCGCGGATGGGGCGGAGAGGAGGCGGAAGAGGAAGAGGAGGAAATGGCAAGTGATCCTTCTGGTGGGGGCAGTGAGGTCATGCCTATTCAGAGTCTGGCACACATGGCTGACTTCATGCTGGGCTGCTTTTCCCGGGACACACGTGTTGTCCGGATAGTGGAGAACAAACTGTACTGGGTCTTCGCAATCCTGGACCCCCGGTATAAAGATAACGTCTCCTCTTTTATTCCGGTAGAGGAGAGGACGAATCGATTGCTGGAATACCAGAGGGAACTCGTGCAGAACATGATGGAGATTTTCCCACCCACCATTGCTGGCGGCAGAGAGGAGAGGGTCTCCCAAATTTTTAAGAGGTCTCACCTCTTGGGCCTCCACATAATTTTTAAGAGGTCTCACCTCTTGGGCCCTCCACATAATTTTAACGAGGTCTCACCTCTTGGGCCTCCACATAATTTTTAAGAGGTCTCACCTCTTGGGCCTCCACATAATTTTTAAGAGGTCTCACCTCTTGGGCCTCCACATAATTTTTAAGAGGTCTCACCTCTTGGGCCTCCACATAATTTTTAAGAGGTCTCACTTCTTTAGCCTCCACATAATTTTTAAGAGGTCTCACTTCTTTAGCCTCCACACAATTTTTAAGAGGTCTCACCTCTTGGGCCTCCATATAATTTTTTCGAGGGCTCACCTCAAGCTAACTTTGCGCACTCATTAAAATATTTTCACAACAAGGACCTAAGAGCCCTCGATGGGAGAGCTTTGTGTGGGGGCCTGTTATAGGGAAGAGATGCGGCCCTGCGGGCTCTAGCCTGCCTTCTCCATGATCCTCTGGCCAGCCCACGGCCTCTTCCTGCCTTTTGCGGTCCTACGCATCCCTCAACATCCCCACTGCTTTACCTGCTAGACATGACACTGGGCCAGGTCGGGTCACTGACATCTCAAGCGCCAACAATTTGGGCATTTTAAGGCTTCTGCATGTGTTTGAGTTGTTTTTACATTTTAAAGAAGACATGTCTGACCACATCTCACACACACACACAATGACAATTAGGGGTGGGGTCTATTTGCTTTCCCCTTTGCCTATGCCATCTGTGGTTGTCATAGGCAATGTGATTTTAAGGGGTGCAGAATTTTATCTTTTTTGTCTAGTTTGGCTTGGGGTCCATGGCAATGTAGAGGAAAGAAGGTTTCCTTGTATGGTCTCACTTTACAGAGAGGTTACATTGTCTTTGGAGTGTATTGTTGAGAGGCTGTGATAGTGGCGTAATAGTGCGACTTGGGCGCGTTATATGCACCCAGACATGCTTCCCCTGCTGTCCCAGTTGCATTCCAGCAGTGTTGGCATCCTTTTCTGAGGTTTCAGGGTGGACTTGGTGACCTCCAAGTGGTTGAATTGAGATTTCCAAGTGGCGAGCATTTTTTTCCCATAGACTTTAATGGGATTCGATATTCGGTCTAATAGTCGAATTTCGCGGTCTATTCGAATCGAATTTCGAACTTTCGAATATTTCACTACTCGCTCATCTCTACTAATTAACTGAATTCGTACGCATCAGCGTATAAAGTAACTTATACCTAACATTAGCGTACAATTTATCGGACAAGTACGTAGCAAATGCGTAGAAAGCTTTAAGAACATTTTCGAATCTAACAAAGCGAATCTCAAAAAATCCAGATTCGCTTCGCAGCCGAAAATTTCCAAGATTCGTATTGAATCTACGAAGAGGAGAATAGATTCGCTCATCTCTAGTGGAAATAATCTTATAATTTCATATAGATAGCATCTGTTGTTTTTTCTGCCTTTGATCTGATGAAAACATATTGATCAGTCATTAGTTAAACTACCACTTGATGCCCAAAAATGTATATTCTGTGCTATTTATTCCACCATTCAAAATGTCTAGCTGAATTTCTAATTGTAGTGAAGATAATATGTATGCATCTAAATGCTGCCATGTGTGTCTCATGAATGCAGATTAGGACAAGTTTTTGTGTTTCTAGTTCCGGAATCCACCCACTATCCTCATGTTTAAGAAACCTGCTGTTTCTTTCACCTTCTATTTCTGTCCTGAACTGCTTCTTTACATTGTTATTGTAGAGAATTAGTGCCTGCACAATCTAACACAAACGGTGCTTGCATACAATGAGAAATGCAATGTTGTCTAGAAGGTATGCATGAGTGTCTAGAAGATAGAACCAACTTCTAATTTGTTTTCCAGTTAACATTAAGAACAATACAACGTTTAAATGTAAATAACAACAGTCTAAGGCTTCATTCACACGACCGTATTTTGTTTCCTTGTCCGTTCCGTTTTTTTTGCGGACCGTATGTGGAACCATTCATTTCAATGGGTCCGCAAAAAAAACAGAAGGTACTCCGTGTGTATTCCGTTTCCATATGTCCGTATTTCCGTTCCGCAAAAAAGATAGAACATGTCCTATTCTTGTCCATTTTGCTGACAAAGATAGGCATTGTTACAATGGATACGCAAAAAACGGAAACACGGATGCCATACGGAACGTCATCCGTTTTTTTTGCGGATCCGCAATTTGCGGACCGCAAAACACATACGGTAGTGTGAATGAAGCCTAACAGTTAATCTAAGGTCCCATGCACATGACTGTAACTGTTTTCTGGTCCGCAAATCGTGGATCCACAGAACATGGATACCTGCAGTGTCTTTTCCACATTTTGCTGTTCCACATGTCCCTCCCTGTTCCACATGTCCCTCACCACTGAACATCTATCTATTTATCTATCTCATATCTATTTATCTATTTATTGTCTACCTATGTATTAATCATCTATGTATATTTATTAGAGATGAGCGAGCATACTCGTCCGAGCTTGGTGCTCGTTCGAGTATTAGGGTACTCGTAAGTGCTCGCTGCTCGGACGAGTATCTCGCCATGCTCGAGGAAATGGCAACTTCCACATTGTGCATTTTTGGTGCCTAAAAACTCAGCCAATCTCAAGCCAGGAGACTCTGCGCTACACCCAGCATCACGTTGGGCCCTTACATGTCGATAGCAGGGGTTGGCTGGCCTGATCAGGTGACCCTGGAATATACAAGTGACTGGCCGCGGTGCTCGGCTCAGATGCTGTCTGGATGTCGTTAGGGATAGAGCTGCTGCGTTTCAGGGAGAGTGTTAGGGCCTGCATTTAGTTCTTTGTTAGGCAGGAGTGATCTCCCAAGAACCCAACAGCCCTTCTAAGGGCTACAAGAAATTTTTTTTTGTCTCCTGGCTTGGCTGGCTGGCTGGCACTAGTAGTGCAGCTATCGCCATATATAACCAACTTTTTTTTTTATTGTTATATCTCAGTGATACAAATCCATTTCACACAGCAGTGTGGAACCATTCTGTGTGTCACAGTTCAGTACACTCACTCCAATCCGTATTTTCTGTCCAGGTGACACTTTCTGTAAGTCACTTAATCCAACCGGGTCTTTTGCTCTCACGTATATAGCTTGATCACAAAAATCTCTGTGCGACATTTGTCTGGGTCGCAGTCAAAATAGCCACCGTCAGAAGGGTGTGAGTTAGCTCTACGATAGTTTCTGCACGTCACGTTCCAAAAAAAACAAAACTAAAAAAAAAATATATAAAAAAAAATTAGTTTTTTTGTTGTTTTAGCTCAGTGATACAAATCCATTTCACACAGCAGCGTGGAACCATTCTGTGTGTCACAGTTCAGTACACTCACTACAATCCGTATTTTCTGTCCAGGTGACACTTTCTGTATGTCACTTAATTAAACCAGACTGAACAAGTTTGTGGGTTTCAGTACAGCAGGCACATTTATTTTTTATTTTTTATATAATACACTCATATACAGAAAATGTTGAACCCCAGGGCTAAGGGTCGAGGACGAGGGCGTGGGCATTCAATTACTGCAGGGGGCAGAGGCCGTGGTCCTGGGTAGGGTGAGACAGTACCTGCTGATGAGGGAGCAGGGGAACGCCGCAGAGCTACACTCCCTAGCTTCATGTCTCAATTTACAGGGACACGTGGTAGAGGACTGTTGAAACCACAACAGTGCGAACAGCTGAAGTCGTGGATTGCGGACAATGCTTCAAGTAGTTTGTCCACCAGTCAGTCTTCCACGCAGTCGACCCACGTTACCCAAGGGAGCACTCCTCTGGCTCCTCCACCTCAACCTCCTTCCCCCCAGTCTGCCCCTTCCCAGGAAAATTTGGAATGCGATCCGGCATACTCTGATGAACTGTTTTCTGGACCCTTCCCAGAGTCACAAACCACTTCTCAGGTTGCTGCTGACCTCGTTCCCGATGCCCAAGTTTTCCAACTGTCGCAGTCTGTGGGTGATGATGATGATGATGACAATGTTGACTTAGTGGAAGAAGTTTGTAAAGAGGTGTCGGACGATGAGGAGACACGGTTGTCAGACAGTGGTGAAGTTGTTGTCAGGGCAGGAAGTCCGAGGGGGGAGCAGACTGAGGAATCGGAGGATGACGAGGTGACTGACTCAAGCTGGGTTGATAAGCCGAGTGAAGACAGTGCTTCTGAGGCGGAGGCGAGTGCTGCACCAGAACAGGTTGGAAGAGGCAGTGGTGTGGCCAGAGGGAGAAGCAGGGCCAGAGCTGATGCATCAGCAGCAACTGTTTCACATAGTGAAGCTCCCGTGGCGAGGCCTAGATGTTCGCAAGTCTGGAGGTTCTTTAAAGAAAGTGAGGATGACCGACGGACTGTGGTGTGCAACCTGTGCCACACCAGGATCAGCAGGGGTGCCACCACTACTAGCCTAACCACCACCAGCATGCGCAGGCATATGAGTGCTAAACACCCCACTCAATGGAACCAAGGCCGCTCACCACCTCCTGCGGGTCACACCACTGCTCCTTCCCCTGTGTCACTCGCTGCCTCTGCTAGTCAACCCCCTGCCCAGGACCCCGGCACGAGCGCCTCCCGCCGGAAAACCACACCTTCACCTCCACGATCCTCCACAGTGTCCACCAATGTGTCCCAGCGCAGCGTTCAGCTGTCTTTACAGCAGACACTGGAGCGCAAGAGGAAATACAGTTCCACCCACCCAAATGCCCAAGCCCTCAATGTCCACATCTCCAAATTGCTGAGCCTGGAGATGCTGCCCTATAGGCTGGTAGAGACTGAGGCCTTTCGCAATCTCATGGCGGTGGCTGCCCCTCTGTATTCGGTCCCCAGCCTCCACTATTTTTCCCGATGTGCCGTCCTAGCCCTACACCAGCACATGTCAGAGAACATCATCCGTGCCCTGACCAATGCTGTTTCTGAGAAAGTCCACCTAACCACGGACACATGGACAAGTGCTGCCAGGCAGGGACACTATATCTCACTGACGGCACATTGGGTTAACTTGGTGGAGGCTGGGACCGAGACTGACCCTGGGGCCGCTCATGTACTGCCCACACCGAGGATTGCAGGGCCTACCTCGGTCACGGTCTCTCAGACGTACTATGCCTCCGCCTCCGACCCCTCCTCCTCCTCCTCCGAATTACCATCTGTGCGCATTTCCGCAAGTCGACCACAGATGCTGCCACTCTCAGGGCAGCGCAGCGCCGCCTACAACTGCCCGCTCACCGACTGTTGTGCGACGTGCCCACGAGATGGAATTCAACATTAAACATGTTATCCAGAGTTTACCAGCAGCGCAGAGCGATTGTAGACTGCCAGATGTCAACTTCCACCAGAACTGGTAGTCAGATTCCTCAAGTCTACAATGAGGAGTGGACGTGGATGTCTGATATCTGCCAGGTGTTGAGCAACTTTGAGGAGTCAACACAGATGGTCAGCGGCGATGCCGCCATTATCAGCCTCACCATCCCGCTGCTTTGCCTGTTGAAAAACTTACTGCTCAGCATGAAGTCGGATGCTTTGCGCTTGTCACAAGAGACGGTGGAAGAAGATACGTCGCTTGATAGCCAGAGCACCCTCCGGTCTGTTTCTCAGCGCGTATCGGAGGAGGGGGATGAGGATGAGGAAGAGGAAGAAGAGGAGGAGAATGTCGGCGAGACAGAAGAGGGTACAAGTGCTCAGTCCTTAACTCTTGAGCGTGTATGGGCTGAAGCGGAGGACTTGGAGGAGGAGGAGGAAATGGAGAGTCAGGCCAGTGAGGAGAGGGAATTCTTACGTGTTGGGACTCTGGCGCACATGGCAAACTTCATGCTAGGCTGCCTATCCCGTGACCCTCGCGTTAGAAGCATTTTTTCAAACACCGATTACTGGGTGTTCACTCTCCTGGACCCACGGTACAAGCAGAACCTTTCCACTCTCATCCCTGCAGAGGAAAGGAATATGAGAGTGAATAGATATCAACAGGCCCTGGTGCAAAGGTGAAACAATCCTTCCCATCTAACGCCGCTAGCGGCAGAGGGCATGGTTCTGTGGGCCAAGTAGCGGGGGAGAGGAGGCGAGCAGGCAGCTTGTCCAGCACTGGCAGGGGAACGCTCTCCAAGGCCTTTGCCAGTTTTATGTCACCCCAGCAAGACACTGTCACCTGTCCCCAGTCTAGGCAGAGTAGGGGGGAGCTGTACAGAAAGATGGTGAGGGAGTACCTAGCTGACCATACCAATGTCCGTAGCGATCACTCTGCTCCATACAACTACTGGGTTTCAAAGCTGGACACGTAGCCTGAACTGGCGCTGTACGCCTTGGAGGTGCTGGCCTGCCCTGCCGCTAGCGTGCTGTCAGAGCAGGTATTCAGTGCAGCTGGTGGCGTCATCACCGATAAGCGTACACGCCTGTCAACTGACAGCGCCGACAGGCTGATGCTTATTAAAATGAACAAAGCCTGGATTTCACCGGAATTCAAATCTCCTCCGGGGGAAAGCAGCTAAAGATTAACATTACTTATGTATCCGATTCCTCTTCTCTACTCCTCCTACTCCTCCTCCTCCTCCATGTCGTCTTTGCCTAACGCTGACCAAAAAAACGCCATTTTTTAGAGATCCAACTGCCACTCTTTTACCACAATTTTTCAGGAGGGCCCCCTACAGGTCCTCTCCAAACAATTTTTCCGGAGGTCCACCTACAGGCCCTCTCTCCAAAACAATTTTTCCGGAGGTCCACCTACAGGCCCTCTCTCCAAAACAATTTTTCCGGAGGTCCACCTACAGGCCCGCTCTCCAAAAAATTTTTCCGGAGGTCCACCTACAGGCCCTCTCTCCAAACAATTTACGTCTTTTTCCTATCTTTCTCTCTCCAAACTATTTTTCCGGATAGCTGCCATATACGGTATTAAACACCTGTGTCTCGCCATTGTCCACCACCTCCTCAGACAACACTGGTAAATCCCCACTGTCAGCACACGGAGACTGCAAAAGGTCTGGCGAATTGGGGCAGAGAATGTTCTTGGGTAGCACATCAGAGAAGGGGTGACTATGGGGTTCCAGGGAGTACGTGACCACATGCAGTCTCCATCCAAAAAGTCATACTGAGGCTCACCACCATGCTTTACACTGCAATCTTATTACTGAGGCTCACCACCATGCTTTACACTGCAATCTTATTGAAAGACAGACAATCAGGGGTTCACCGCCAGGTTGTCAGGCAGCATTTTTAAGTGGGTCACCATTACCGTGTCCCTGAAAATTGCCTTGGGGTCATCGCCAGACTATTTTTATGAAAGGCCATGGGATTCTATACACACAGTGCTGACTGAAGCCCATCAGCCTTTCTAAACACAACTGAATCTGTCCCATCATGAGAAAGTCCCCCCAAGGAGTCCCCACTGTAACTTGCTTCCCATACAACTACCTCACCCCCGACACCTGTGTCTCGCCATTGTCCACCACCTCCTCAGACAACACTGGTAAATCCCCACTGTCAGCACACGGAGACTGCAAAAGGTCTTGCGAATTGGGGCAGAGAATGATCTGGGGTAGCACATCAGAGAAGGGGTGACTATGGGGTTCCAGGGAGTACGTGACCACATGCAATCTCCATCCAAAAAGTCATACTGAGGCTCACCACCATGCTTTACACTGCAATCTTATTGAAAGACAGACAATCAGGGGTTCACCGCCAGGTTGTCAGGCAGCATTTTTAAGTGGGTCACCATTACCGTGTCCCTGAAAATTGGCGGTGATGGACCTTCGTTGAACCTAGTTGGGTGCTTCCCTAACATGTGACGGGCATGTGCCTCGCCTTTCTTTGTCTGGGTGAGCACAATTGCCATGAGGGTAACCACCAGGCTGTTGCCTGAGAATTTGGGGTAATGGTGGGATTAGGCAGCCTCAGAGGCATCCATGCATGCTGCCCCTGCTGTTTCCTGTCCATTTCCGTGGTGTTTCCATCATTTTCTGAGGTTTCCAGGTTTTCACCCAGCCTTCCCTAGGCAGAGCATTGGTCCCCTGCAAAAAATGCTCGAGTCTCCCATTGACTTCAATGGGGTTCGTTATTCGAAACGAGCACCTGAGCATCGGGAAAAGTTCGACTCGAATAACGAGGACCCGAGGATTTTAGTGCTCGCTCATCTCTAATATTTATCTATTTTGTATATTATTGAGCTATATATTTACTATCTAATCTATCTATATATTGTATCAATCTACAGAAGAAAAATAATTAGCACTCAAAATAAAAAAGTTGGAACTTTAGTTAACCCATATGTGAGTTCAAGCAGTATACAGATTTGTTACAAAGGTATATACAGAGCCCAAGCAGTTTACATTAATTAACAGTAATCTGATAATAACATTAAAAGAAATTGTATTCATGTAACACATAAATGACCTGCTAAATAAACGCTGAAAGCTAATGTGCATATCTTTGGGTTTCTGGGAAAGATATTCAAATTAACTTTCCCCCAAAAAAGCACAGTAAGCCTATCTGATGCCAGCAGATGTAAGATATACTAATTTGTATATATTTTCCCAGCAACCCAGAGCAGTGTTGTCTGGCATACTGTATAGTACTTATCTTGCATATTAAGCAGTAGATAAGCCTGATGACTAATGATGGTGGTCTCCCCAAGTATAAAGAGCACCCCAAGGACATTCAACTACTCTTGTCCTTTTGGAAGAAGAACATCTCACTTTTTCTTTCTGACTGGCTAGGAATCACTTTATTCTTAGGCCTCATGCACACGAACATATGCGGGCCCTGCCCGCCAATTGCCGCCCGCAATGCACAGGCACCGACCGTGGGGCTGCCGCATGCGGATCGCGGAACCATTCTTTAAATGGTCCAACACTTCAATGGGGTCTGCAATCCGCATCCGACTGTCTGCGCTGCAAAAAAATAGAACATGTTCTATTTTTTTGCGGTGTGGAGTCACGGACAGAAACACAACGGAAGCACTCCGTAGTGCTTACGTTCCACACCGCATCCCATTCTGAGGCTTCAGGATGGAGAACATATCCATCCTGGACTGTCGCAGGCTTATCTGCAGCCTGCCCAGAGACTACAGTACTTCACCTTGGACTGATCTGACGTTGATGAACAAGAGGACTACCACCCATCTTACGGTTGTCTTACGTCTAAGTGGACCCTTGTGCCTTTGTGTATCTTAGTACTCTACCAGCCATTTTTAGTCATAAGCAAAAAAAAAAAAAAAAAACTATTAATCTAAATATTTTTACACATAATAGAAATGTCCTATGCTTGTCCGTAATGTGGACAAGAATGGAACATTTTCTATATTTATAGGTGCCGCGGAACGGAAATACAGATTTGGACAACACACGATGTGCTGTCCGTATCTTTTGCAGCCCCATTGAAGTGAATGGGTCCACATGAGAGTTGATCGAATCCTAAAATATTCGGGGATTCGGAATTCGGCCCGAATCTTCCGCGGGTTTCGTGGGTTCGAGCCAAATCACGAATCCCATTAAAGTCTATGGGAGACCCGAATATTTTTGCAGGGGCCAAAGGTTCTGCACAGTCAAGTTTGCCCCAACATGTGAAAACCTCAGAAAAAGATGGAAATACCTTGGAAATGGATAGGAAACACCAGGGGCAGCATGTAGGGATGCCTCTGAGGCTCCCTAGTTGCACCATTTTTTCTAAATCTGGCCAATAGTCTGGTGATGACCCCAAGGCAATTTTCAGGGACACGGTAATGGTGACCCACTTAAAAATGCTGCCTGACAACCTGGCGGTGAACCCCTGATTGTCTGTCTTTCAATAAGATTGCAGTGTAAAGCATGGTGGTGAGCCTCAGTATGACTTTTTGGATGGAGATTGCATGTGGTCACGTACTCCCTGGAACCCCATAGTCACCCCTTCTCTGATGTGCTACCCCAGAACATTCTCTGCCCCAATTCACAAGACCTTTTGCAGTCTCAGTGTGCTGACAGTGGGGATTTACCAGTGTTGTCTGAGGAGGTGGTGGACAATGGCGAGACACAGGTGTCGGGGGGTGAGGTAGTTGAAAGTAGTGTTGCACGATATATCGAAAACTCGGTACGGTTTCGGTACCTAGTGCGGTATCGAAGCTCGATACCGAGTTTTCTTGCCGTCCGATATATAGAACATGGCCCACGCATCACTTTAATGCGGTTGCCATGTTCTAATATCTGCAGCGCTGCCAGGGCCGGATTATAATTGGAGCACCTGGAGCTACTGCTCCAGGCCAAAGCTCCAATGATTTCATGGGGGGCCCTGCGCCCCCCTCAGACCTCAGATCAGCCCACCCAGCCACTTTAAAAAAAGCATACTTACCTGTTCTGGCCGCCGCTGTCCTCAGGTTCCGCGCTCCACTGTGTTCCTTGCCGGCGTGCACTATGACCTGACGCAGCGTCTGATGGGGGCACAAGAATGCTGATCTGAGGTCTACTGGGGGCACAAGACGCTGACCTGAGGTCTGATGGAGACACAAGACGCTGACCTGAGGTCTGATGGGGGCACATTGTGTTGATCTGAGGTCTGATGGGGGCACAAGATGCTGACCTGAGGTCTGATGGGGGCACAAGACGCTGACCTGAGGTCTGATGGGGGCACAAGACGCTGACCTGAGGTCTGATGGGGTAACAAGACGCTGACCTGAGGTCTGATGGGGGCACAAGACGCTGACCTGAGGTCTGATGGGGGCACAAGACGCTGACCTGAGGTCTGATGGAGGCACAAGACGCTGACCTGAGCTCTGATGGGGGCACATTGTGTTGATCTGAGGTCTGATGGGGGAACAAGAAGCTGATTTGAGGTCTGATGGGGCACAAGACGCTGACCTGAGGTCTGATGGGGGCACATTGTGTGAATCGGAGGTCTACTGGGGGCACAAGACGCTGACCTGAGGTCTGATGGAGACACAAGACGCTGACCTTAGGTCTGATGGGGGCACAAGACGCTGACCTGAGGTCTGATGGGGCACATTGTGTTGATCTGAGGTCTGATGGGGGCACAAGACGCTGACCTGAGGTCTGATGGGGCACAAGACGCTGACCTGAGGTCTGATGGGGGCACAAGACGCTGACCTGAGGTCTGATGGGTAACAAGACGCTGACCTGAGGTCTGATGGGGGCACAAGACGCTGACCTGAGGTCTGATGGGGCACAAGACGCTGACCTGAGTCTGATGGAGGCACAAGACGCTGACCTGAGCTCTGATGGGGGCACATTGTGTTGATCTGAGGTCTGATGGGGGAACAAGAAGCTGATTTGAGGTCTGATGGGGCACAAGACGCTGACCTGAGGTCTGATGGGGGCACATTGTGTTGATCGGAGGTCTGATGGGGGCACAAGACGCTGATCCGAGGTCTGATGGGGGCACAAGACGCTGACCTGAGGTCTGATGGGGTAACAAGACGCTGACCTGAGGTCTGATGGGGGCACAATGTGTTGATCTGAGGTTTATTATCCCTGTACAGTGACATCACTGTGTGTATTATCCCTGGACTTTGACATCACTGTGTTTATTATCCCTGTACGGTGACATCACTGTGTTTATTATCTCTGTACAGTGACATCACTGTGTTTATTATCCCTGTACTGTGACATCACTGTGTTTATTATCTCTGTACTGTGACATCACTGTGTTTATTATCCCTGTACGGTGACATCACTGTGTTTATTATCCCTGTACAGTCACATCGCTGTGTTTATTATCCCTGTACAGTGACATCGCTGTGTGTATTATCCCAGTGCAGGAAGAGGTAAGTGGTCTGTGTTTGTGTGTTTGTTTTCTATTTTTCAGGGTCGCGAATGCAGAGGACTACGTCGGATTTGGTGGACTACATCGGACCAGCTTTTTTTTTTTTTTTTTTTTTTTTTTAATAAAATGGTCAAACAGGGGTCTGGGGGAGTGTTTATTTCAATAAAATGTTTTATACTTGTGTGTGTGTATTTTTTTTACAATACTACAGTTTTAGTAATCACGGCTATCTACAGCCGACGTCCCTGATTACTAATACTGGGCTTAGTGCTTGCCGGTATGGCAGGCCAGCACTAACCCCAACATCTATTACCTCGGCACCCACCTCCACCAGGGGTGCCGGGAAGAGCCGGGTACCCGCAGGACCGGACCTTCTAAATTGAGGGTCTGGCTCTGTGGCGGCTGCAGGCTGGTACCATTAGGCTGGGAAGGGCCAATAATCGTGTCCCTTCCCACCCTGGTAGTGCCAGGCTGCTGCTGGTTGTATCTGGCTGGCGAAGGAAAAAAGGGGGGGACCCCACACCATTTTTTTACAAAAATAATTAAATAATTTTTAAAAAAATGGCGTGGGGTCCCCCCCTTTTTTCCTTCGCCAGCCAGATACAACCAGCAGCGGCAGCCTGGCACTACCAGGGTGGGAAGGGACACGGTTATTGGCCCTTCCCAGCCTAATGGTACCAGCCTGCAGCCGCCCCAGAGCCAGACCCTCAATTTAGAAGGTCCGGTCCTGCGGGTACCCGGCTCTTCCCAGCACCCCTGGTGGCGGTGGGTGCCGAGGTAATAGATGTTGGGGTTAGTGCTGGCCTGCCATACTGGCAAGCACTAAGCCCAGTATTAGTAATCAGGGCCGTCTGTAGATAGCCATAATTACTAAAACTGTAGTATTGTAAAAAAAAAAAATACACAAACACAAGTATAAAACATTTTATTGAAATAAACACTCCCCCAGACCCGTTTGACCATTTTATTAAAAAAAAAAAAAAAAAAAAGCTGGTCCGACGTAGTCCACCGAATCCGACGTAGTCCTCTGCATTCACGACCCTGAAAAATAGAAAAAAAACACACAAACACAGACCACTTACCTCTTCCTGCACTGGGATAATACACACAGCAATGTCACTGTACAGGGATAATAAACACAGTGATGTCACTGTACAGGGATAATAAACACAGTGATGTCACAGTACAGAGATAATAAACACAGTGATGTCACTGTTCAGGGATAATAAACACAGTGATGTCACCGTACAGGGATAATAAACACAGTGATGTCACAGTACAGGGATCGGCGTCTCGTGCCCCCATCAGACCTCAGGTCGGCGTCTCGTGCCCCCATCAGACCTCAGATCTGGGTCTCTCCCCCCCCCCCAGACCTCAGATCAGCCCACCCAGCCACTTAAAAAAAGCATACTTACCTGCCCTACCGCGCTGCCATCAGGTTCCGCGCTCCACTGTCTTCCCTGCCGGCGCGCACTATGACCTGATGCTGCGTCAGGTCATAGTGCGCGCCGGAAGGGAAGACAGTGGCGCATGGGAGCCGAGGACAGCGGCAGCGCGGCAGGACAGGTAAGTATGCTTTTTTTAAGTGGCTGGGTGGCTTGGGGTCTACCGGAGGATCCTCCGGTCCTCTGGTGGGCCAGTCCGACACTGTGCAGGTCCCTACCTTATGTAAATTTAGGTCACATGTCACTGCCAGCCAATCACTGCTGGGGAGGTATAGGGGCTGTTACATCACAGCAGGCGTTCCCACAGGCTTCCCTTTGATGCTGATTGGCTGAAAAAACTGGGCATTTCAAACTTGCAGTGACGCACGAATAATCACGAGTCTGCGCTGCCTCGGGATGCCAAGCCGAGCCAAGCCGAAGTGGGCAATATTCGTGCGAATCACGAATATTGCCGCTTCGATCATCACTAGTCCGCATCTGATCAACAATAAAATGCACTCTCAAACGGTTTTCATGGTCAGAATGAGATATCAACAGATCTCAAAAGAAAGTGGTTTGAAATGAATAAAATTTTACGTGTAATAAAAATAATAATAATAATAATAATAATAATAATAATAATAATACTACTATAACCCAAAGCTATATTTCCATTGTACGTAGAAATGGGCTGGGTTAGCCAGTCATATTCATGAGCAAGGTGTCAGCCAGCCTCAAATGTTCATTTGTCAGACATCTATCTTTCCTAAGATCCTCATAAATATGCAAAATCATATGTTTAAAAATGGAGAGAGAGAGAAAAGCTGCTGCCAAACACCCATGACATTGCTTTTCTTCATGAGTAAAAAATATTCAGCCAAGTTGAAATTCAAAATCCTTGATCATTCTTACTATTATTCATTTTTATATTTAAATTGGACTATTAGCAGATCCTGCCAAAATCTGTTTACCCTTTTAGAACTCCTCTTGTTTCCTGTAATCAGTGACTTTTTTCTTTTATATTCTAAATAGATTTATGCTTGTATCATTGTTTATATGGTGCAGTGCTGCACAGATATTGTCATCAATCACAGAAGTCTCTGTCCCAGATGAGACTCAATCTAAATTTGCAGTCTTTAACACATACGGTACACACACGTTAGAACCAATTACATAAAATACATTAATAAGTCTATCATTTTATAGGTTCAGTATTGATGACTGTCCTCTATCCTTATGCTTTTGCATTGCTGTACTTGCTGAATGGTGTACATATGATGTCTATTGCAATGTTTAGTATTCAATAGCTTCCATTCCCTGTAAGTGTGCAATCTCAGAAGTCATAGATACTCCAGCACACAACTATCAATGTGGCTTCTGAATGTGTTTTGGTATCTGCATTTTGGAGTGGATGTGACTCCTGAGATTGCATACCTTCACTATCCAGCAGCTGCTGAATAGCAAGTATATACTGTATAATATGTTTGTTGTGTTTTCTCTTCAGAAACTGGGGCATTCTTACTTGCCATGATGCACACTGTGATGCTGGACAAACAGCAAAAAAAAAAACTATTTTCTTTGGAGGTAACACAAGTAGAAAAATAGATGTAAATAGTAAATGAATAATTCATAGATAAATCCAAGGTTAAAAATAAAAATAATATTGAATTGAAAAAATAATGATAAATAAAAACAGAATAATAATCAATTAAATAAATACATTATATTAAAGGTAGTTTTCCATATTAGATATTTATGGAATGCCACACATCACCTGCCATCGATGATTGATAGGTGAGGGTCCCTCTTAAAGGGAACCTGTCATCAACTTTATGCTGACCATACTAAGGGCAGTTTAAAGTAATGACAGAAATGCTGATTTCAGCGGTGTGTCAAACATCAGCTAAAAGTAAGTGGTTGCCGAGAACCAGCATCATAATCATTGCAGCATAGGCCTTGAAAAGAGTCAAATCTACCTGAGGAGAGTCATGGTTATTCATAATCTCCTTCTCTCCCCACCATCTGCTGATGATTGGCAGTTCTCTCCTAGAGAGAAAGGGAGAAAACTAGGTAGAAGATTGTCAATCATCAGCAGGTGGGCAGGGAGAGCAGGAATTCCTGAATAACCAGGACTCTTCTCAGGGGGCCTTTTAACTTATAAATGACAGACCGCTGAAATCAACTCACCTGTCTGTACTTTATTCTGCCATTAGTATTGGCTGCATAAAGTTGATGACAGGTTCCCTTTAAGGAATCTGGCTAGGCTCTTTCTCATTAATGCTTCTTTCAGACGAGCATGTACTGTGTGGAAATCATACTCCATGTGTGAGCTTGATTTCCCATTCAGGATACTGGAAGTCTTGCAGGAGCACACAGGATTATAATGATTTATATAATGCTATGTGCCTCTGCTTGACCTCACTGATGCAGGATCATAGTGAGAGCTTTATGTCAGTGCAAACCAAACATGCATGCCAATGAAAATGTAACCACAACCATTACAAATGTTATGTAACCATAACCAACAGAGCAATGCAGGGCTGGGACATGACAGGAAATACTTCAACTAGTAGATCTCCTAGTAAATCACAAGAGTGATTGCCCCAAAAAGGGCATCCCCATCACTAATTACCTGTCCCTGGTGCACCCTAGTATTCCCTGATACATGGAAGACACAGATACGGTAAATGGAAATGCCTATGGCACAGAAATGCTTACAGAAAAGCATTGTACTTATTTTTACTGTTATGTGTGATAGTGTGTGTGTGTGAATGGTCTAACTGAGGCAGTTTGCTGTGCTAAAAGTCTAAACAAAGGAGGGAGTTAAGAGCCAGGGCAGGGAGTAGAATACATGCTGTGACTTCAAAAAATTATATCCAGAAAATCATCCACCTGTTTGTTTATTTAAAAAAATATATTATATTCATATGTGGGCTGTCAATATTTGTTTACAAAAATCTGAAAATCAAGTTCAGTGTCATAACCTTACTAAACCTCCTGAGTTTTACGTCAAGTGGCAGGCATGAGGGCTAGTCTTGTAATAAGGCTCCATTCACTCTAGTGCATTTCACATTCTGTAGGGGGCTTATCCTTGCTTTTAATGTCAAAAACATGGAAAGCTCGACTAGTGCCTGATAGATCACGAACAGATATAAATGATAAATATATTCCAAGGTCAGAAAAATATCCTGTTTAAGTGGCTCTAAAATTGCCTTGTTTTACAGCCAAATGTGAAGTCATATTTAGCATGGCGTTAATTGCTCAGTATTTAGTAACATCTGCAGTTTTCACAGCATTGTAATCTTGTGGTCTTTGATGAGCTGTCACAACAGTGTTCATCAGCCAGAAAATAATTACTTCCAGTATAAAACTGTACATACAGTATAATAAAAGCAAGCTTGCTGACCTATCTCAGTTATCTTTACATAAATGAACTATAGTCGACCTGCATTAGCCCCGCAATGCGTTCAACATCCATAAACTCCTATTGTGACTTTCTAGATTGATCAGACACTTCAGCTCAGAATTATTGATTGAAGGTGTTTGATGTGGATTGAATAATTGATGCTGCAAGAAAAAATGTGTGTTGGTTTGGATTCAATATCCCTGTTAGTAAACTGACAGCAACCACACATCAAAGGGAAGAAGTATAGCATATGGGCTGAATGTGCTTGGGCTTAGCTATGAGTCAGCATTCAGTCTATTCAAGATGCGCATGGTGAAACTATTCTTAACAGCATCTCCATTTCTGAACTTCTTAGTAATTGTTTACTGAAAGATTATTTCTATTCAGTCTGCAAATCCGTAATAGCTTATGTATGAGGCCACAAAGTAACGAAGAAGCCTTCCTATTTTCATCTTCTTTCTTTACCACTGAGATGATTGTATCATTATGTGGCTAAACACGCACTTGTTGGGATAACCTGACATTGCGCCTATGATCCAATTCCAAACGCTTTCTTTTTTGTTGTGGATATGAAATATTAATTTGCATTCCTATATAAGACTCATTAGTTTTAATTATCTTGAATTTGTACTGTACTCAAGAAAAATAAAATCTTTTAAAATTAAAAGTCAATGCTAATGCTAGTAAAGTACCTAAGCCTCATTACTAAGGTAATTACAAGTTGTTAAAACTCGGTAATAGCCAGATTATATTAATTTACTAATTATTTATGTTTGGTTCAATGTCTGTAGATTGAAATGAAACAGATGGTGCCTTATTGCTCAGAAAGTAAGTTTCATTATCAGTCTGATGGCTATGGATGAAGAATGTCAATGTCAAATTCATTTAAAATGTATTTAAATGTGATACCTAGATATATATACTCAGGGTGGGGTCAGCAATGATAGACTTCAGCAGAGACAGCAGGTTAAAAAGTCTAAACCGTTTATTCTCTGTTACGCAGCATAACAAAACAGCATCCAAGTTATAACTTCACTTGGTGGGGTGAAGCTGTGGCATCAATATAACATAAACTAGAGAAATAAAACTCCTGCCCGTCTTGGCACTACCTAGACAAGTCATCTCCTTCTCACTAATACAGTGCAGTTCACAGTTGGGGGAATCAGGCTCAGACAGCTAATAGGTCAGCAAGCTTCCCAGGCTTTTTGACACTTACAGACCATCTGAAGCCTGATTTTTTTTCCTCAGTAATGATCCCAGCAGCCACACCTGGGATCACTGCAGGCTAGGGGAAATAGCCATGCTGGAAGGGTGTGGAATGGCAGGTGTTTCTACCAAACTTACCCACCATTCAAATAAAATCCAGCCCAGAGAAGAATCTAAATGAACCTGTCTCAGCAAAACACTGTAGCTTCTGGGTGAAATATACATGCCTTCCAGCACTTTATCGTACATCATACCACAGTATATACAGTGCCTTGCGAAAGTATTCTGCCCCCTGGAACTTTTCAACCTTTTGCCACATTTCAGGCTTCAAACAAAAAGATATAACATTTTAAATTTTTAGTGAAGAATCAACAAGTGGGTCACAATTATGAAGTGGAACGAAATTTATTGGATCATTTAAACTTTTTTTGTAATAATAAAACTGAAAAGTTTGGCGTGCAAAATTATTCGGCCCATTTACTTTCAGTTCAGAAAACTCACTCCAGAAGTTCCTTGAGGATTTCTGAATGATCCAATGTTGTCCTAAATGACTGATGAAGTTAAATAGAATCCACCTGTGTGTAATCAAGTCTCCGTATAAATGCACCTGCTCTGTGATAGTCTCCGGGTTCTGTTTAAAGCACAGAGAGCATCATGAAGACCAAGGAACACACCAGGCAGGTCCATGATACTGTTGTGGAGAAGTTTAAAGCCGGATTTGGATACCAAAAGATTTCCCAAGCTTTAAACATCCCAAGGAGCACTGTGCAAGCTAGTGTATTGAAATGGAAGCAGTATCAGACCACTGCAAATCTAACAAGACCCGGCCGTCCCTCTAAACTTTCATCTCAAACAAGGAGAAGACTGATGAGAGATGCAGCCAAGAGGCCCATGATCACTCTGGATGAACTGCAGAGATCTACAGCTGAGGTGGGAGAGTCTGTCCATAGGACAACAATCAGTCGAACACTTCACAAATTTGGCCTTTATGGAACAGTGGCAAGAAGAAAGCCATTTCTCAAAGATATCCATAAAAAGTCTTGTTTACAGTTTGCCACAAGCCACCTGGGAGACACACCAAACATGTGGAAGAAGGTGCTCTGGTCAGATGAAACCAAAATCCAACTTTTTGGAAACAATGCAAAACGATATGTTTGGCGTAAAAGCAACACAGCTCATCACCCTGAACATACCATCCCCACTGTCAAACATGGTGGTGGCAGCATCATGGTTTGGGCCTGCTTTTAATCAGCAGGGACAGGGAAATGGTTAAAATTGATGGGAAGATGGATGGAGCCAAATACAGGACCATTCTGCAAAAGACCTGAGACTAGGACGGAGATTTATCTGCCAACAAGACAATGATCCCAAACATAAAGCAAAATCTACAATGGAATGGTTCAAAAATAAACGTATCCAGGTCTTAGAATGGCCAAGTCAAAGTCCAGACCTGAATCCAATTGAGAATATGTGGAAAGAGCTGAAAACTGCTGTTCACAAACGCTCTCCATCCAACCTCAAAGAGCTCGAGCTGTTTTGCAAGGAAGAATGGGCAAGAATTTCAGTCTCTAGATGTGGAAAACTGATAGAGACATACCCCAAGCGACTTGCAGCTGTAATCGCAGCAAAAGGTGGCGCAACAAAGTATTAATGCAATGGGGCCGAATAATTTTGCACGCCCCACTTTTCAGTTTTATTATTACAAAAAAAGTTTAAATGATCCAATAATTTTCGTTCCACTTCACAATTGTGACCCACTTGTTGTTGATTCTTCACCAGAAATTTAAAGTGTTATATCTTTTTGTTTGAAGCCTGAAATGTGGCAAAAGGTTGAAAAGTTCCAGGGGGCCGAATACTTTCGCAAGGCACTGTATATACTGTGGTATGATGTACGATAAAGTGTTGGAAGGCATGTATATTTCACCCAGAAGCTACAGTGTTTTGCTGAGGTTCATTTAGATTCTTCTCTGGGCTGGATTTTATTTGGACTGGTGGGTAGGTTTGGTAGAAACACCTGCCATTCCACACTCTTCCAGCATGGCTATTTCCCCTAGCCTGCAGTGATCCCAGGTGTGGCTGCTGGGATCATTACTGGGGGAAAAAAAAAATCAGGCTTCAGATATAAATATATTAAATTTACAGGTTGATAAAGCTCCTACCTCCTACCTAAGATATACATGGGAGTATATATATATGGGAGTCCCCAGATGAAGCTTTAGGCGAAACGGCGTTGGGTGGTGGACGTGGTGGGATCTCCCCTATAGGCACAGGTACACACTGATGTATTTGCACGGCGTTCCGCAGCTGAACCACGTAATATTCTGAATTGCCATTTTTGTACCATCATATATTTTTGATAGTGTTGGCAGCGGATGCATTTCTTAATCTGTTTTTGATATTTTTGTGACGTACCGTGCTTAATGTGGGCGATCTCCACCACGTCCTCCTTTTTTGTCCCCCCCCACCTGTGGGGCCCTCTGTGACATGATATATTACGGTTATAATAGTATTGTATGTTTACTAATAAAATAAAATATTTATATGATTACCATACAAGTGTGGAGCTCAATTATAGTATTTCGGTGTTTGTGGTTTGATAAGATGCAAATAAGTTAGAGCCTTCAAACTTCAAACAAGAGCAGGATTTATTAACAGATGCACAAATCTTACAAACCAAAAAGTTATGTTGCTCAGTTAAATTTTAATAAATTTTAAACATAAAAGTGTGGGTCAATTATTATTCAACCCCTCAAACCACCAGAATTCTTTTTGGTTCCCCTAAAGTATTAAGAAGTAGTTCAGGCACAAAGAACAATGAGCTTCACATGTTTGGATTAATTATCTGTTTTTCCAGCCTTTTCTGACTATTTAAGACCCTCCCCAAACTTGTGAACAGCACTCATACATGGTCAACATGGGAAAGACAAAGGAGCATTCCAAGGCCATCAGAGACAAGATCGTGGTGGGTCACAAGGCTGGCAAGGGGTACAAAACCCTTTCCAAGGAGTTGGGTCTACCTGTCTCCACTGTTGGGAGCATCATCCGGAAGTGGAAGGCTTATGGAACTACTGTTAGCCTTCCACGGCCTGGACAGCCTTTGAAAGTTTCCTCCCGTGCCGAGGCCAGGCTTGTCCGAAGAGTCAAGGCTAACCCGAGGACAACAAGGAAGGAGCTCCGGGAAGATCTCATGGCAGTGGGGACATTGGTTTCAGTCAATACCATAAGTAACGTACTCCACCGCAATGGTCTCCGTTCCAGACGAGCCCGTAAGGTACCTTTACTTTCAAAGCGTCATGTCATGGCTCGTTTACAGTTTGCTCATGATCACTTGGAGGACTCTGAGACAGACTGGTTCAAGGTTCTCTGGTCTGATGAGACCAAGATCGAGATCTTTGGTGCCAACCACACACGTGACGTTTGGAGACTGGATGGCACTGCATACGACCCCAAGAATACCATCCCTACAGTCAAGCATGGTGGTGGCATCATCATGCTGTGGGGATGCTTCTCAGCCAAGGGGCCTGGCCATCTGGTCCGCATCCATGGGAAGATGGATAGCACGGCCTACCTGGAGATTTTGGCCAAGAACCTCCGCTCCTCCATCAAGGATCTTAAGATGGGTCGTCATTTCATCTTCCAACAAGACAACGACCCAAAGCACACAGCCAAGAAAACCAAGGCCTGGTTCAAGAGGGAAAAAATCAAAGGTGTTGCAGTGGCCTAGTCAGTCTCCTGACCTTAACCCAATTGAAAACTTGTGGAAGGAGCTCAAGATTAAAGTCCACATGAGACACCCAAAGAACCTAGATAACTTGGAGAAGATCTGCATGGAGGAGTGGGCCAAGATAACTCCAGAGACCTGTGCCGGCCTGATCAGGTCTTATAAAAGACGATTATTAGCTGTAATTGCAAACAAGGGTTATTCCACAAAATATTAAACCTAGGGGTTGAATAATAATTGACCCACACTTTTATGTTTAAAATTTATTAAAATTTAACTGAGCAACATAACTTTTTGGTTTGTAAGATTTATGCATCTGTTAATAAATCCTGCTCTTGTTTGAAGTTTGAAGGCTCTAACTTATTTGCATCTTATCAAACCAGCTAAATCTGCAGGGGGTTGAAGAATACTTGTAGGCACTGTATATATATATATATATATATATATATATATATATATATATATACACTAGCAGAAGGACCCGGCTTCGCCTGGGTATATTTCATCTATTTCATTTAATGTTTGTGTGTGTCGTTGCAGAGAGAAAGTCAATGCAGCTGACAGAATTTGATTTTTACCTTCATTTATTCAATCCCCATTGGCTGTGGAGTGGAAGGGGGCGTGACCTGACCGGGTTGGGGGCATGGTTTAGCGAGACCTTTGGGTGGGAGGTGCTTTTAAGTTCTTCTTCACCTGGGTATATTTCATCTATTTCATTTAATGTTTCTGTCTGTCGTTTCAGAGAGAAAGTCAATACAGCTGACAGAAGTTGATTTTTACCTTCATTTTTTCAATCCCTATTGGCTGCGGAGTGGGAGGGGGTGTGGTTTAATGGGACACGGGGGGGGGTTAAGTCCTTCATTTCAGGGTGGCCTGAATTATAGGTTAATGCCATGGTAATTTGAGGACACACAATGGGTAGCAGTGGAAGAAAACATTGCTTTACGCTGGTATATTTAATCTACAGTTTTTCA
Organism: Rhinella marina; assembly: GCA_900303285.1. Taxonomy (NCBI): domain Eukaryota; kingdom Metazoa; phylum Chordata; class Amphibia; order Anura; family Bufonidae; genus Rhinella; species Rhinella marina. The sequence continues at coordinate 77,517 of ONZH01008658.1, forward strand.
TTTAATGTTTCTGTGTGTCGTTGGAGAGAGAAAGTCATCCTCCCTCCCATCCCTGCATCTGACAGATGTTGATTTTTACCTTCAATTGTTCAATCTCCATTGGCTGCGGAGTGGGAGGGGTCATGGCCTGACTGAGTCGGGGGCGTGACGTTGCAAGACCAGGGGCGGGGTTTTAAGTCCTTCTTTTGATGGTGGCCAGAATTACAGGTCGATGCCATGGTAATTTATGAGGACACGCCATGGGTAACAGTGGAAGAAAACATTGCTTTGCACGGATATATTTAATCTATTTCATTTAATGTTTCTGTATGTTGTTGCAGAAAGAAATCCAACTTCCCTCCCACCCCTGCAGCTGACAGAAGTTGATTTTTACCTTCATTTTTTCAATCCCCATTGGCTGCGGAGTGGGAGGGGGCGTGGCCTGACAGAGTCGGAGCGTGGTTTCGCGAGATCTGGGGCAGGGGTCAGAGTGGCATGAATTACAGGTCGATGACATGGTAATTTATGAGGACCCGCAATGGGTAGCAGTGGAAAAAAACATCTTTTATTAGTACTGAATGGTCGTAGTCTAAAATTAGTCAATTTCATCTACGATTTTTGTGTGTCGTTGCAGAGAGAAATTCACCCTCCCACCCCTGCAGCTGATTTTTTTCAATCCCGGTTGCCTGCGGAGTGGGAGGGGGCGTGGCCTGGCAGAGTTGGGGGTGTGGATTATCAAGATGCTTCGAACGGTTGTAGTCTGAAATTAGTCTATTTCATCTAAAATTTTGTGCGTCATTGCAGAGAGAAATTCACCCTCCCACCCCTGCAGCTGACAGAAGTTTATTTTTCCCTTCATACTTTCAATCCCTTTTGGCTGCGGAGTGGGAGGGGGCATGACCTGACAGAGTTGGGGGTGTGGCTTAGCAAAGCGCTTCGCATAGGTGATTTAATCTATTTCATTTAATGTTTCTGTATGTCGTTGCAGAATGGCTGCAGAGTGTGAGGGGGCGTGGTCTGACAGAGTTGGGGGCATGACTTAGCAAGACGATTTGAACAGTTGTAGTCTATAATTAGTCTATTTTATCTAAAATTTTTGTGTGTCGTTGCAGAGAGAAATTCACCCTCCCACCCCTGCAGCAAACAGAAGTTTATTTTTACCTTTATTTTTTCAATCCCCGTTGGCTGCGGAGTGGGAGGGGGCGTAACCTGACAGAGTCGGGGGCGTGGATTAGCAAGACGCTTCACATGGGTGTATTTAATCTATTTTATTTAATGTTTCTGTGTGTCATTGCAGAAAGAAAGTCAACCTCCCACCCATCCCTGCAGCTGACAGAAGTTGATTTTTACCTTTATTTTTTCAATCCCTGTTGGCTGCGGAGTGGGAGGGGGCGTGGCCTTACAGAGTCAGGGCGTGGCTTAGCAAAGCGCTTCGCATAGGTGCATTTAATCTATTTCATTTAATGTTTCTGTGTGTCGTTGCAGAATGGCTGCGTAGTGAGAGGGTGTGTGGCCTGACAGAGGCGGGGCGTGGCTTAGCAAAAGGTTTCGAACGGTTGTAGTCTATAATTAGTCTATTTCATGTAAAATTTTTGTGTGTCGTTGCAGAGAGAAATTCACCCTCCCACCCCTGCAGCAAACAGAAGTTTATTTTTACCTTCATTTTTTCAATTCCCATTGGCTGCGGAGTGGGAGAGGGCGTGACCTGACAGAGTCGGGGGCGTGGATTAGCAAGACGCTTCGCATGGGTGTATTTAATCTATTTTATTTAATGTTTGTGTGTGTTGTTGAGAAAGAAAGTCAACCTCCCACCCATCCCTGCAGCTGACAGAAGTTGATTTTTACCTTTATTTTTTCAATCTCTGTTGGCTGCGGAGTGAAAGGGGGTGTGGCCTGACAGAGTTGGCGGTGTGGCTTAGTGAGACCTGGGGCGGGGGTTTTAAGTACTTCTTTTAGGGTGGCCTGAATTAAAGGTCAATACCATGCTTATTTATGAGCCCACGCAATAGGCAGCAGTGGAGGAAAACATCTTTTATTACTACTGAACTGTAGTAATAGAAAAACACATAAGTTATATTTATGGTAACCGGAATACCTTTAACAGTGTCAGTGAATAGAAATGGATGAGATCCTCAGCTGCTGATAATTACCTGGTTGTTATGGAAACCTGCCCTCCCCGTGTGTGCCTTTGCAGAGAATGGCAGTTGGAGTTTAAAACCAAAGTTCCCAGTTGTAATGTTGGCTAATGGAGATCATATTTTGGGAATATCTCAGGTACGGTATGTCTTAGAGAGATGAGACCTGGTCTAAAACCTTCCCGGACACCTGATGTACCTGTGTGCCGAATTTGGTGAAAATCGGTCCAGTAGTTTGGTCGCGCATAGAGAACAGACAGACAGACAGAAACTCATTTTTGTATTATTAAGATATATATATATATATATCGTATGTCTGTTTAAGCATTTTAATTTTACACTAATAAAAATGTATTTTTACTACAGTAACTTGTGTGCTGTTTGGTGGGGATCAGTAGACAGGTCCTCCACTGATCTTGAGACATTTCTGAAATCCACCATAAGGGGAAGGTCCCTTTACTTGGGACATGTTTCCAAATCATCACTGAGTGACTCTTCTCTGCCATTATTAAGGATCATCCTGATGGATTTGTCCCTCAAATCTGAAGGGGACTTCCATCAGGACAATCCTTACAAACAGCAGGGAGGAAACTTCAATTGAGCATCGTCATTGTTACACAGAGGCACTTTTTTTTTTATTTTTTATAATTGTATGTTTATTGAATTTCCACAACAGTACAGAAGATAATTCACAGAAGGGAACTCACAGGTCTATGAATGATACATATCCAGATCAATACAAAGTAATGGAACATAGTCATCATGTTCATAACATAATAAACCTCACCAAGCAGTAGAAGAAACTTGGATAATGGTATATAATAAAACAAGTACCACAAACACAAAGGACACACAACAAGTGGGCACGGACAGCAAGGGGAAGGGGAAGGGGGGGGGGAGCAATGAGCAGCATGGGGGTCAGACAGCACCCGTCTGGTGCGCCAGCCAATAGTCATCCCACACATCCCATACAGCGTAAAACTGTTCTGCCTTATCTAGGTAGAGTGCAGTAGAGTACTCCATGGTGCGGATCTCCACCACCCTAGCGTACAAGTCCGAGAAAACCGGTGAACTAGTTTGCTTCCAAAACCTCGGAATCAGGCATCGAGCAGCTGTTAGAATCTGGGATATTAGCTTGCGAGTGTGGGCTCTAAGTGTGTTAGGGAAGATGTTTAATAGAAATATGATAGGATCCGTGGGGAAGACACAATTGAAGATATCCTTAAGCAGAGTATTAACTGTATTCCAGAACGGTTGTATATTAGGACACTCCCAGAAAATGTGATATAGGGTCCCAAACCTAGAGTGGCACCTCCAACATCTATCGGATACCGATGGAAATATCCTATGTAGGAGAGCGGGGGTATGATACCAATGCATCAGGATCTTATAATAATTCTCCTGTGCAAGGACAGACATAGAAGATTTAGCCGCTCTTCTCCATATGAGTCTCCAGGTGGAGTCTGGAAGCACTCTGCCCAAGTATTCCTCCCACTGCGTCATACACAGAGGCACTTTTAAAGTTAACTATGCACTAGACATCAATGCTTTTTGCCATGCTTTTTTTTTTACCGTTTTCTATAATGTTTTTTTTATAGGTTATGATTGGTCCGTGCAACTCAGCATTTAAATTTCTTGTGATGAAGGTGGCTCTTCCTAATACCACAACCCAAGTTATTAAATTATATAGCTTGGCTGCTGTCAAGCTGCCTTCTTTTTATTTTAGTGCCAATCCAACCTTCAGCCAAACCATTGAGACATACATTTTGCAGATTGGTTCACAAGGAAACACTACTGTATGTAAGGGATCGTAACCTCTCAGGGGGTCGACATCACACAATATCTTCACAACACAGGGATTTTCAGGTCCAATTCAGTTTTATTGGCACCAGCACACCAAAACAAATCATAAAAACAACACCTGCCCGGCTGGGCTCTGACTAAACATAGTTCAGCTAACTCACCTAAATACATACACTGTTCACACACAGCTTTTAAGTGCGGCTTCCTCAGCCGTACAGTCCAGCAGCCTCCTGGCTATGACTCCAACCGTACCTTTGGAGGGATATGGTCCAACAGTCCTCCCAACTATGACCGTGTGACCCTCTTCTCCTAGGGTCACTGGGCCCCCCAAACTTCCAGGCTACACTGAGCCTTGGGGCCCCTCAGCCCTCGTGGCTGAGGCCACACAGAGCCTCCGCAGGCTCCAAACTCTCAGGCCTCCTCAGCCTTTCTCCTCCTCAGGCTTCCTCAGCTTTGTGGCCCCCAAGCCCTGCTGGCTGGGACCACTCCAGGTCTGTTCCCTGGGGCCCTCTCTCTCTAGACTTACACTGAGGGCTGGTTTATCACATCAGTAATTACACCCAGGTGGCCTCACCTGTGGTGGAATAGGGATGTGGACTGGAATATCCACCCCCTCCAGACCTCTATGAAGCGTGAGGCCTGTCACTGCCTCACATACCCCCCCCCCTCTGTTCAAACCCATGGGTGAACACTTGCACCAACACAGGATGCATGTGACAGAGCATCCACATTACCTACAGTTTCCCCTTTGTTCTGCCACACTCAGGCCAGCAAAGCCTGGTTTATCATCACGACCAACTCTCTACCCTGTAGACAGCATCTAAGGGACTCTGGTGGCCATCTAACGGCCAGACCCTCTCTTACTCTTTTCCGCTTCACATTTCTCTTATACTCTCTACCTCTACTCTTTTGTGTCTTTACTCCCTCATGAACTTCACTTTGGGTATTATTCTCCAAGTTGCTGACAACTGACCCCTGGTTGCTACTAGCATCCACACTGGTTTCCCAAGAAACTGACCCGGCAGTCTCTTTCTCTGAGCTGCTATTAGTCACAGCACCTATGTCACCTAAAGCACTCTTGTCAATCTCACTCCTGACCTCTAGGGGCACACATGAGCTAACCCCCAAATTGGCCAGGTTCATGTCCTGAACCTGCTCAGGCTCTCTTACAGGTGCACGGTTCACCTTGTATGTTACAACACTTTCGTTAACCCTGCACATGATCTCACTAACCATAGAACACTGTGGGAACTGCTTAACTGCACCTGGTTCTGGTTTGGGTGGTACACCTTCTAGCTCTGCCGCACTTTCCTGCACATTTACCACAGTGGGCTCCCTCAGCTCTGTGCTATCAACCTTATCAATCAGCATTTCCAAGTCACATACATTTTTACCAATAGGGGGAGCTTCTTCCCCAATCACCACCTGCAAAGGAAAAGAGGTGTCATCATCATCATCACCACACATTTCACATGACCCCACATTTTCATTATGCATTTCAAATAATGTCACATGATCATTCTGTACCTCATCTGCACCATTGCTTTCAATGGTCATTTCACCTAAACCATTGTGTTCAATGTGCATCTCCCTTAAACCTTCATTTAAAGGGACAGGTACAGGTTCTGCAGGAGTTTCACCACTTTCTGCAGAAGTGTCTCCATTTCCCCACAACTCCCAGAACAAGGGAAAATCACAGCCCAACATTACATCATGCATGAGCCTATTTGCAACACCAAATTCATAAGTCCGAGTTCCTACTGGAGTATCGCACTCCGCGATAGCCACAGGATAGTCTCTGCTATTCCCATGAATGTTTATCACACTTACGTGTTTGTCCAACACATAGTGCCCAGCAGCCAAGCTGCCATGTACCAGGCTCACCTGGCTCCTTGCATCCAGCAACGCTTGGACTGGACTGCCATTTACCACAATATCACACATTTTTGTTGCAGTCTCTAGTCCCAGTGTCATGACACTTACCGGCTCGGCATGTAGCGACTGCCGCTGGCTCTCACCACAAATCACATCTTCTATGTCACAAGCACAAACAGGAATGGTCTTACCAAACACCGTCACGGTATCGACACAGCCAGTAGATGAGGGCGCTGTCTCTCCAGGGACATCTCCACTGAGGACCGCCTCCTTCCTCGGGAACTTGGGAACCTCCAGCACCTGGTTACTGGTCACAGGATCCCATATCGACTCCTCAATCCCGTGGTTGCCATGGGAAACACCTTGGTTGCCGACTTTTCATTCGGACTCTCTAGTCGCACCATTCAAATCACTCTCTCCATTCCATAGCTGCCGAAACCACGGAAAGTCTGTGCCCAGCACGAATTCTACCTCCAGGGTCTCACATTTTAGCAGCTCCCAATGCACAGAACTATAGTCCTTTTCAAAGGTTAGAGACACTGCGGTCTCTGTCTCTGGCCCCCTCTTCAGAAAGTCCAGAACATCGGGCATCATCCGAGACACTCGTTGGCGGGAATCTAGCGTAACCCCCAGCGGGATTCCCCCAATCACCATTTCACAGGACCTTTCCTTCTCTTTATCAGCTCTTCTGATTAAAGAATCCTTCATTGCACAGTCCTGCATCAGCTGCTTCACCAGCTGCTCATGGGCACTATATGAACTTTCCACAGCGACACCCGCCATCATAGTGACCTTCACAAAAAAATTTTTTTCCAACACAACAGTCTCTCTCACATGGGCTATTGGCCCTTTAAATTTCAGCAAGCTTTACTTGCCACACCGCAGAAGTGTTCGGATTAGCAGCTGCAGCTTTTTCCAAACAAACAGGCTTCCGGCCCTTTAACACAGGAACACAGCAACATTCAGCAGCACCTGCTCTTTTCCACGCCGTTGCTCCAAGCAACACTTTTTCACTTTTCTGTTGTCCCCAGCAACAACATTGTGCCCTCTTGGCATCAACATGCCCGCATCCTCCCCCATATGTAAGGGATCGTATCCTCTCAGGGGGTCGACATCACACAATATCGTCACAACACAGGGATTTTCAGGTCCAACTCAGTTTTATTGGCACCAGCACACCAAAACAAATCATAAAAACAACACCTGCCCGGCTGGGCTCTGACTAAACATAGTTCAGCTAACTCACCTAAATACATACGCTGTTCACACACAGCTTTTAAGTGCGGCTTCCTCAGCCGTTCAGTCCAGCAGCCTCCTGGCTGTGACTCCAACCGTACCTTTGGAGGGATATGGTCCAACAGTCCTCCCAACTATGACCGTGTGACCCTCTTCTCCTAGGGTCACTGGGCCCCCCAAACTTCCAGGCTACACTGAGCCTCATGGCTGAGGCCACACAGAGCCTCCGCAGGCTCCAACCTCTCAGGCCTCCTCAGGCTTCCTCCTCCTCAGGCTTCCTCAGCCTTTCTCCTCCTCAGGCTTCCTCAGCCTTGTGGCCCCCAAGCCCTGCTGGCTGGGACCACACGGGCCCTCTCCAGGTCTGTTCCCTGGGGCCCTCTCTCTCTAGACTTAGGCCTCGTCCACATTTCCGTTTTTCACTGACGTGTGCTGTCCGCATTTTTCACGGACACCACACGCACCCATTGATTTAAATGTATCTGTTCACATTTCAGTATTTGTTTACTGACCGTGGGTCAGTAAAAAAATCACAGGGACATGCACTACTTTGATCCATGATGCGGACCAAGCACGCCCATTGAAGTCTGTGGGTCCATGAAAATCACTGACACACATCCGTGTTGTGTCCGTGATGTGTCCGTTTTTCACTGATGACTAATAGGAGATTCTTTGGAAATCAATTTTCAGCTGAGCAACATCAGTGAAATACGGATGCCACACGGATCCTTCACGGATGAAACACGTACGCTATTTTTCACGGATGTGTCACTGACACGGAAATGTGGATGAGGCCTTACACTGAGGGCTGGTTTATCACAGCAGTAATTACACCCAAGTGGCCTCACTTGTGGTGGAATAGGGATGTGGACTGGAATATCCACCCCCTCCAGACCTCTATGAAGTGTAAGGCCTGTCACTGCCTCACATGTATTTTAATGGGGTTGTCAGGCAATATATCCCTAGCAACCAGTCTGCCTCATATTCTGTCTGATACTAAAGGATGTAGGAGTTTGACTGGATCTTTTACTATAGTATTACATTTGTTATATAAAATACATATAGATTTTCACTTACTCAGTAAAAATGGACAATTTCATTGACTTGTATTGTTCCTTGGAAATAGTAAATTCTCCATACTTTAATATGCACTAAAGGGAAGTGGAAACAGAAAGGCACATTTCAAATGTATTTATTCTGTTTACAAAGTTGCATTTAATGTATTGCCAGTGGACTATGATCCCTAGTTGGCATTTAATGCAAAATACCCAATCTCCAAAAAGCTTATACTCTTTGAAAGCCATCAGCGTCTTAGTGTTTTCACAGCTCAGGGATATCCAGATTAGGAAACATAAAAGGTTTAAGAATTAACTTCTTAGGAATTAACTTCTGAGGAATTAACTTTATAAAAAAAACCTGAATTCAGAGCCAGTATCCTCTAGTATCAGTAACTCAAGCTATATTATGTCACCAAATCAATATGATGCATTTTCAATTGCAGCCAGCTCCGTGTCTTGCCTGACAATTTTACAATAAATTAAACCTGCACAATAGAGTAGAGAGGGAGATTTTCTGCAAGGAACAGTGTAGGAAGGGAAAACATATTTGTACATATTTTATGCTATCATGAGTAATGGGTCTAGAGATGTTAGGTTTATTTTCTGTTTGCTAAATCACTGTGCATTCGTGTTTGTAAATCAGACATTTCAGAAATATGTATGAAAATTAGAGATGAGCGAGCATACTCGTCCGAGTATTAGGGTACTCGTAAGTGCTCGCTGCTCGGACGAGTATCTCGCCATACTCGAGAAAATGGCAACTTCCGCATCGTGCTTTTTTGGCGCCTATAAACACAGCCAATCACAAACCAGGAGACTCTACGGTACACCCAGCATCACGTGGGGCCCTTACATGTCGATAGCAGGGGTTGGCTGGCCTGATCAGGTGACCCTGGAATATACTAGTAACTGACAGCGGTGCTCGGCTCAGATGCCGTCTGGATGTCGTTAGGGATATAGCTGCTGCCTTTCAGGGACAGTGTTAGGGCCTGCATTTAGTTCTCTGTTAGGCAGGAATCACCCACAAAGAACCCAACAGCCCTTCTAAGGGCTAGAAGAAATTTTTTTTTGTCTCCTGGCTTGGCTGGCTGGCTGGCACTAGTAGTGCAGCTATCGCCATATATAACCCTGTTTTTTTTTTATTGTTCTATCTCAGTGATACAAATCCATTGCACACAGCAGTGTGGAACCATTCTGTGTGTCACAGTTCAGCACACTCACTCCAATCCACATATACTGTCCAGGTGACACTTTCTGTACGTCACAGAATACAACCAAGTCATTTGCTACCAATAACATCTACAGCTTGATCCAAAAAACTCTCTGTGCGACATTTGTCTGGGTCGCAGTCTAAATAGCGACCGTTAACAGGGTGTGAGTTAGGTCTCCGATAGTTCCTGCACGTCACGTTCCCAAAAAAACAAAATTTAAAAAAAATATAAAAAAAAAATATAAAAAAAAATATTTTTTTTGTTGTTTTAGCTCAGTGATACAAATCCATTTTACTCAGCTGCGTGTAACCTTTCTGTGTGTCACAGTTCAGCACACTCGCTCCAATCCGTATATACTGTCCAGGTGACACTTTCTGTACGTCACAGAATACAACCAAGTCATTTGCTACCAATAACATCTACAGCTTGATCCAAAAAACTCTCTGTGCGACATTTGTCTGGGTCGCAGTCTAAATAGCCACCGTTAACAGGGTGTGAGTTAGGTCTCCGATAGTTCCTGCACGTCACGTTCCCAAAAAAACAAAATTAAAAAAAAATATATTTTTTTTGTTGTTTTAGCTCAGTGATACAAATCCATTTTACTCAGCTGCGTGTAACCTTTCTGTGTGTCACAGTTCAGCACACTCGCTCCAATCCGTATATACTGTCCAGGTGACACTTTCTGTACGTCACAGAATACAACCAAGTCATTTGCTACCAATAACGTCTACAGCTTGATCCAAAAAACTCTCTGTGCGACATTTGTCTGGGTCGCAGTCTAAATAGCCACCGTTAACAGGGTGTGAGTTAGGTCTCCGATAGTTCCTGCACGTCACGTTCCCAAAAAAACAAAATTTAAAAAAAATATAAAAAACAAAATATAAAAAAAATTAGTTTTTTAGTTGTTTTAGCTCAGTGATACAAATCCATTTTACTCAGCTGCGTGTAACCTTTCTGTGTGTCACAGTTCAGCACACTCGCTCCAATCCGTATATACTGTCCAGGTGACACTTTCTGTACGTCACAGAATACAACCAAGTCATTTGCTACCAATAACATCTACAGCTTGATCCAAAAAACTCTCTGTGCGACATTTGTCTGGGTCGCAGTCTAAATAGCCACCGTTAACAGGGTGTGAGTTAGGTCTCCGATAGTTCCTGCACGTCACGTTCCCAAAAAACAAAATTAAAAAAAATATAAAAAAAAATATAAAAAAAAATTATTTTTTTGTTGTTTTAGCTCAGTGATACAAATCCATTTTACTCAGCTGCGTGTAACCTTTCTGTGTGTCACAGTTCAGCACACTCGCTCCAATCCGTATATACTGTCCAGGTGACACTTTCTGTACGTCACAGAATACAACCAAGTCATTTGCTACCAATAACGTCTACAGCTTGATCCAAAAAACTCTCTGTGCGACATTTGTCTGGGTCGCAGTCTAAATAGCCACCGTTAACAGGGTGTGAGTTAGGTCTCCGATAGTTCCTGCACGTCACGTTCCCAAAAAAACAAAATTTAAAAAAAAATATAAAAAACAAAATATAAAAAAAAATTAGTTTTTTAGTTGTTTTAGCTCAGTGATACAAATCCATTTTACTCAGCTGCGTGTAACCTTTCTGTGTGTCACAGTTCAGCACACTCGCTCCAATCCGTATATACTGTCCAGGTGACACTTTCTGTACGTCACAGAATACAACCAAGTCATTTGCTACCAATAACGTCTAAAGCTTGATCCAAAAACTCTCTGTGCGACATTTGTCTGGGTCGCAGTCTAAATAGCCACCGTTAACAGGGTGTGAGTTAGGTCTCCGATAGTTCCTGCACGTCACGTTCCCAAAAAAACAAAATTTAAAAAAAATATAAAAAACAAAATATAAAAAAAAATTAGTTTTTTAGTTGTTTTAGCTCAGTGATACAAATCCATTTTACTCAGCTGCGTGTAACCTTTCTGTGTGTCACAGTTCAGCACACTCGCTCCAATCCGTATATACTGTCCAGGTGACACTTTCTGTACGTCACAGAATACAACCAAGTCATTTGCTACCAATAACGTCTACAGCTTGATCCAAAAAACTCTCTGTGCGACATTTGTCTGGGTCGCAGTCTAAATAGCCACCGTTAACAGGGTGTGAGTTAGGTCTCCGATAGTTCCTGCACGTCACGTTCCCAAAAAACAAAATTAAAAAAATATATAAAAAAAATATAAAAAAAAATTATTTTTTTGTTGTTTTAGCTCAGTGATACAAATCCATTTTACTCAGCTGCGTGTAACCTTTCTGTGTGTCACAGTTCAGCACACTCGCTCCAATCCGTATATACTGTCCAGGTGACACTTTCTGTACGTCACAGAATACAACCAAGTCATTTGCTACCAATAACATCTACAGCTTGATCCAAAAAACTCTCTGTGCGACATTTGTCTGGGTCGCAGTCTAAATAGCCACCGTTAACAGGGTGTGAGTTAGGTCTCCGATAGTTCCTGCACGTCACGTTCCCAAAAAAACAAAATATAAAAAAAAAATAATTTTTTTTGTTGTTTTAGCTCAGTGATACAAATCCATTTTACTCAGCTGCGTGTAACCTTTCTGTGTGTCACAGTTCAGCACACTCGCTCCAATCCGTATATACTGTCCAGGTGACACTTTCTGTACGTCACAGAATACAACCAAGTCATTTGCTACCAATAACGTCTACAGCTTGATCCAAAAAACTCTCTGTGCGACATTTGTCTGGGTCGCAGTCTAAATAGCCACCGTTAACAGGGTGTGAGTTAGGTCTCCGATAGTTCCTGCACGTCACGTTCCCCAAAAAAACAAAATTTAAAAAAAAATATAAAAAACAAATTAAAAAAAATTAGTTTTTTAGTTGTTTTAGCTCAGTGATACAAATCCATTTTACTCAGCTGCGTGTAACCTTTCTGTGTGTCACAGTTCAGCACACTCGCTCCAATCCGTATATACTGTCCAGGTGACACTTTCTGTACGTCACAGAATACAACAAAGTCATTTGCTACCAATAACATCTACAGCTTGATCCAAAAAACTCTCTGTGCGACATTTGTCTGGGTCGCAGTCTAAATAGCCACCGTTAACAGGGTGTGAGTTAGGTCTCCGATAGTTACTGCACATCACGATCCCAAAAAACAAAATATAAAAAAAAAATAATTTTTTTTGGTGTTTTAGCTCAGTGATACAAATCCATTTTACTCGGCTGCGTGTAACCTTTCTGTGTGTCACAGTTCAGCACACTCGCTCCAATCCGTATATACTGTCCAGGTGACACTTTCTGTACGTCACAGAATACAACCAAGTCATTTGCTACCAATAACGTCTACAGCTTGATCCAAAAAACTCTCTGTGCGACATTTGTCTGGGTCGCAGTCTAAATAGCCACCGTTAACAGGGTGTGAGTTAGATCTCCGATAGTTCCTGCACGTCACGTTCCCAAAAAAACAAAATTAAAAAAAAATATAAAAAACAAAATATTAAAAAAAATTATTTTTTTGTTGTTTTAGCTCAGTGATACAAATCCATTTTACTCAGCTGCGTGTAACCTTTCTGTGTGTCACAGTTCAGCACACTCGCTCCAATCCGTATATACTGTCCAGGTGACACTTTCTGTACGTCACAGAATACAACCAAGTCATTTGCTACCAATAACGTCTACAGCTTGATCCAAAAAACTCTCTGTGCGACATTTGTCTGGGTCGCAGTCTAAATAGCCACCGTTAACAGGGTGTGAGTTAGGTCTCTGATAGTTCCTGCACGTCACGTTCCCAAAAAAACAAAATATTAAAAAAAAAATAGTTTTTTTGTTGTTTTAGCTCAGTGATACAAATCCATTTTACTCAGCTGCGTGTAACCTTTCTGTGTGTCACAGTTCAGCACACTCGCTCCAATCCGTATATACTGTCCAGGTGACACTTTCTGTACGTCACAGAATACAACCAAGTCATTTGCTACCAATAACGTCTACAGCTTGATCCAAAAAACTCTCTGTGCGACATTTGTCTGGGTCGCAGTCTAAATAGCCACCGTTAACAGGGTGTGAGTTAGGTCTCCGATAGTTCCTGCACGTCACGTTCCCAAAAAAAACAAAATTTAAAAAAAATATAAAAACTAAATTAAAAAAAATTAGTTTTTTAGTTGTTTTAGCTCAGTGATACAAATCCATTTTACTCAGCTGCGTGTAACCTTTCTGTGTGTCACAGTTCAGCACACTCGCTCCAATCCGTATATACTGTCCAGGTGACACTTTCTGTACGTCACAGAATACAACCAAGTCATTTGCTACCAATAACATCTACAGCTTGATCCAAAAAACTCTCTGTGCGACATTTGTCTGGGTCGCAGTCTAAATAGCCACCGTTAACAGGGTGTGAGTTAGGTCTCCGATAGTTCCTGCACGTCACGTTCCCAAAAAAACAAAATATAAAAAAAAAAATAATTTTTTTTGTTGTTTTAGCTCAGTGATACAAATCCATTTTACTCAGCTGCGTGTAACCTTTCTGTGTGTCACAGTTCAGCACACTCGCTCCAATCCGTATATACTGTCCAGGTGACACTTTCTGTACGTCACAGAATACAACCAAGTCATTTGCTACCAATAACGTCTACAGCTTGATCCAAAAAACTCTCTGTGCGACATTTGTCTGGGTCGCAGTCTAAATAGCCACCGTTAACAGGGTGTGAGTTAGGTCTCCGATAGTTCCTGCACGTCACGTTCCCAAAAAAACAAAATTAAAAAAAAATATAAAAAACAAAATATAAAAAAAATTATTTTTTTGTTGTTTTAGCTCAGTGATACAAATCCATTTTACTCAGCTGCGTGTAACCTTTCTGTGTGTCACAGTTCAGCACACTCGCTCCAATCCGTATATACTGTCCAGGTGACACTTTCTGTACGTCACAGAATACAACCAAGTCATTTGCTACCAATAACGTCTACAGCTTGATCCAAAAAACTCTCTGTGCGACATTTGTCTGGGTCGCAGTCTAAATAGCCACCGTTAACAGGGTGTGAGTTAGGTCTCTGATAGTTCCTGCACGTCACGTTCCCAAAAAAACAAAATATTTAAAAAAAAATTAGTTTTTTGTTGTTTTAGCTCAGTGATACAAATCCATTTTACTCAGCTGCGTGTAACCTTTCTGTGTGTCACAGTTCAGCACACTCGCTCCAATCCATATATTCTGTCCAGGTGACACTTTCTGTACGTCACTTAATTCAACCAGACTGAACAAGTTTGTGGGTTTCAGTACACCAGGCCCGTTTAATTTATTTTTTTTTATATCATACACTTATATACAAAAAATGTTGAACCCCAGGGCTAAGGGTCGAGGACGAGGGCGTGGGCGTGGGCATTCAATTACTGCAGGGGGCAGAGGCCGTGGTCCTGGGCAGGGTGAGACAGTACCTGCTGATGAGGGAGCTGTGGAACGCCGCAGAGCTACACTCCCTAGCTTCATGTCTCAACTTACAGGGACACGTGGTAGAGGACTGTTGAAACCACAACAGTGCGAACAGCTGATCTCGTGGATTGCGGACAATGCTTCAAGTAATTTGTCCACCAGTCAGTCTTCCACGCAGTCCACCCACGTTACCCAAGGGAGCACTCCTATGGCTCCTCCACCTCAACCTCCTATCCCCCAGTCTGCCCCCTCCCAGGAAAATTTGGAATGCGATCCGGCATACTCTCAGGAACTGTTTTCTGGACCCTTCCCAGAGTCACAAACCACTTCTCAGGTTGCTGCTGACCTCGTTCCCGATGCCCAAGTTTTCCAACTGTCGCAGTCTGTGGGTGATGATGATGATGATGATGACAATGTTGAGTTAGTGGAAGAAGTTTGTAAAGAGGTGTCGGACGATGAGGAGACACGGTTGTCAGACAGTGGTGAAGTTGTTGTTAGGGGAGGAATTCCGAGGGGGAGCAGACTGAGGAATCGGAGGATGACGAGGTGACTGACCCAAGCTGGGTTGATATGCCGAGTGAAGACAGTGCTTCTGAGGCGGAGGCGAGTGCTGCACCAGAACAGGTTGTAAGAGGCAGTGGTGTGGCCAGAGGGAGAAGCAGGGCCAGAGCTGGTGCATCAGCAGCAACTGTTTCACGTAGTGAAGCTCCCGTGGCGAGGCCTAGATGTTCGCAAGTCTGGAGGTTCTTTAAAGAAAGTGAGGATGACCGACGGACTGTGGTGTGCAACCTGTGCCACACCAGGATCAGCAGGGGTGCCACCACTACTAGCCTAACCACCACCAGCATGCGCAGGCATATGAGTGCTAAACACCCCACTCAATGGAACCAAGGCCGTTCACCACCTCCTGCGGGTCACACCACTGCTCCTTCCCCTGTGTCACTCGCTGCCTCTGCTAGTCAACCCCCTGCGTCACTCGCTGCCTCTGCTAGTCAACCCCCTGCCCAGGACCCCGGCACGAGCGCCTCCCGCCGGAAAACCACACCTTCGCCTCCACGATCCTCCACAGTGTCCACCAATGTGTCCCAGCGCAGCGTTCAGCTGTCTTTACAGCAGACGCTGGAGCGCAAGAGGAAATACAGTTCCACCCACCCACATGCCCAAGCCCTCAACGTCCACATCTCCAAATTGCTTAGCCTGGAGATGCTGCCCTATAGGCTGGTAGAGACCGAGGCCTTTCGAAATCTCATGGCGGTGGCTGCCCCTCGGTATTCGGTCCCCAGCCGCCACTATTTTTCCCGATGTGCCGTCCCAGCCCTACACCAGCACGTGTCACAGAACATCATCCGTGCCCTGACCAACGCTGTTTCTGAGAAGGTCCACCTAACCACGGACACGTGGACAAGTGCTGCCGGGCAGGGACACTATATCTCACTGACGGCACATTGGGTTAACTTGGTGGAGGCTGGGACCGAGAATGACCCTGGGGCCGCTCATGTACTGCCCACACCGAGGATTGCGGGGCCTACCTCGGTCACGGTCTCTCAGACGTACTATGCCTCCTCCTCCTCCGACCCCTCCTCCTCCTCCACCGAATTACCATCCGTGGGCACGGCGCCTTCAGTCGGTAGCTCTAGGCGCAGCAGCAGTGCCGTGGGTAAGCGCCAGCAGGCGGTGCTCAAACTGCTGAGCTTAGGTGACAAAAGGCACACCGCCCAAGAGCTGTTACAGGGCATCACGGCGCAGACCGATCTGTGGCTGGCACCGCTGAACCTCAAGCCAGGCATGGTTGTGTGTGACAACGGGCGTAACCTGGTGGCGGCTCTGCAACTCGGCAGACTGACACATGTGCCATGCCTGGCCCACGTGTTCAATCTAATAGTTCAGCGGTTCCTCAAGACATACCCCAATCTGTCTGATTTGCTCACCAAGGTGCGCCGCATCTGTGCGCATTTCCGCAAGTCGACCACAGATGCTGCCACTCTCAGGGCAGCGCAGCGCCGCCTACAACTGCCCGCTCACCGACTGTTGTGCGACGTGCCCACGAGATGGAATTCCACATTAAACATGTTATCCAGAGTTTACCAGCAGCGCAGAGCGATTGTAGACTGCCAGATGTCAACTTCCACCAGAACTGGTAGTCAGGTCAGTCAGATTCCTCAAGTCTACAATGAGGAGTGGACGTGGATGTCTGATATCTGCCAGGTGTTGAGCAACTTTGAGGAGTCAACACAGATGGTCAGCGGCGATGCCGCCATTATCAGCCTCACCATCCCGCTGCTTTGCCTGTTGAAAAACTCACTGCTCAGCATCAAGTCGGATGCTTTGCGCTTGTCACAAGAGACGGTGGAGGAAGATACGTCGCTTGATAGCCAGAGCACCCTCCGGTCTGTTTCTCAGCGCGTATCGGAGGAGGGGGATGAGGATGAGGAGGAAGAGGAGGAGAATGTCGGCGAGACAGTAGAGGGTACCAGTGCTCAGTCCTTAACTCTTGAGCGTGTATGGGCTGAAGAGGAGGACTTGGAGGAGGAGGAGGAGGAGGAAATGGAGAGTCAGGCCAGTGAGGAGAGGGAATTCTTACGTGTTGGGACTCTGGCGCACATGGCAGACTTCATGTTAGGCTGCCTATCCCGTGACCCTCGCGTTAGAAGAATTTTTTCAAACACCGATTACTGGGTGTTCACTCTCCTGGACCCACGGTACAAGCAGAACCTTTCCACTCTCATCCCTGCAGAGGAAAGGAGTATGAGAGTGAATAGATATCAACAGGCCCTGGTGCACAAGCTGAAACAATTCTTCCCATCTGACGCCGCTAGCGGCAGAGGGCATGGTTCTGTGGGCCAAGTAGCGGGGGAGAGGAGGCGAGCAGGCAGCTTGTCCAGCACTGGCAGGGGAACGCTCTCCAAGGCCTTTGCCACTTTTATGTCACCCCAGCAAGACACTGTCACCTGTCCCCAGTCTAGGCAGAGTAGGGGGGAGCTGTACAGAAAGATGGTGAGGGAGTACCTAGCTGACCATACCAACGTCCATAGCGATCACTCTGCTCCATACAACTACTGGGTTTCAAAGCTGGACACGTGGCCTGAACTGGCGCTGTACGCCTTGGAGGTGCTGGCCTGCCCTGCCCTGCCGCTAGCGTGCTGTCAGAGCGGGTATTCAGTGCAGCTGGTGGCGTCATCACCGATAAACGTACACGCCTGTCAACTGACAGCGCTGACAGGCTGACACTTATTAAAATGAACAAAGCCTGGATTTCACCGGAATTCAAATCTCCTCCGGGGGAAAGCAGCTAAAGATTAACATTACTTATGTATCCGATTCCTCTTCTCTACTCCTCCTCCATGTCATCTTTGCCTAACGCTGACCAAAAAAAACCCCATTTTTTAGAGGTCCAACTGGCACTCTTTTACCACAATTTTTCAGGAGGGCCCCCTACAGGCCCTCTATTCAAACAATTTTTCCAGAGGTCCCCCTACTGGCCCTCTCTCCAAAAAATTTATCCGGAGGTCCACCTACAGGCTCTCTCTTCAAACAATTTTTCAGGAGGGCCCCCTACAGGCCCTCTATTCAAACAATTTTTCCAGAGGTCCACCTACAGGCCCTCTCTCCCAAAAATTTTTCTGGAGGTCCACCTACAGCCCTCTCTTCAAACAATTTTTCAGGAGGGCCCCCTACAGGCCTTCTATTCAAACAATTTTTCCAGAGGTCCACCTACAGACCCTCTCTCCAAAAAATTTTTCCGGAGGTCCACCTACAGGCCCTCTCTCCAAACAATTTTTCCGGAGTTCCACCTACAGGCCCTCTCTCCAAACAATTTTTCCGGAGGTCCACCTACAGGCCCTCTGTCCAAACAATTTTTCCGGAGGTCCACCTACAGGCCCTCTCTCCAAACAATTTTTCCGGAGGTCCACCTACAGGCCGTCTCTCCAATTGCAGTTTTCAGTTTTATTTGCGCAAACTGCGTACATTATTATTTTTGGGATAGGTGTGTAAAATAATATTACTTTCGTATCTAT